>BLKR01005926.1:0-69339 GCA_011170035.1 Teleogryllus occipitalis
AGAGCAAGGGTTTTGTCGCTCCGAGGACGCGTTTTCTCCGCTCCACGACAGCTTTTCGAATCGATGGCGGCGACACTTCGAGCTTCGAGGGGTGCTGTGTTGCTATTTGCGACTTTCGCCTCGAAGAAAACTGCCTGGGTCTAGATTATCGCGGTGTTGAAGGAAATGCCGTAGACACATAAGACCGTGCTTTTCTCATCCTTTCTTTGCAAGTCATCCACGTTAATAGGGAGCGGAGTCGTGGAGGTTATCCAATCTTCCGGCGAAGAAGGGAACGATTGCTAGGACGTGTTTGTGGAATTAATTAGGCTGAAATTCCTTTGGGTTCTATTAAATGAAACGCTCATACTTTGTTAGAATGAGAAATCCTTGGTAGAAAACATTGGAATATTTCGAAAAAAATTGAGCTTTTCGTTCTGAGTATCATGGATTTTATCGATGTTGCAGGTTTATCTGTTTACTCCGCATATTTTTGGAAAGAAACGACACACTTATTTTAGTTAGATCTACTTAGAGTTTAACACTCGATGGTAGATTTCCAAGCAGCAATACAATGAACATCAACCATACATTATTTCGTTGTAACACATTAATATAAACAATATAACACAAGGCGCGCAACACAAATATGTTCACAAAACGATTCACTAATCACGATTTTTTAACAATCTGCGCATGGTGGAAGTATACGGGTGAGTGCCTCCTGCACACCGATTTTTGCTCGTTCTGCGCAACACCAGTTTGCGTCGCGAACCAGGTGACCACAGCACGGGCACTTCGCTTGAAAAGTCAGACCAGATACGCCGCCATGTTGCATGGAGAGCAAGAGATGTTGAGAAACATTTCGAAAGTGGTTCAAAACGTCAATTTTCAATACTAACTAACCAAAAATAACACTATGAAGATGTACAAGATGTAATATTTAAACGAAATGCTTCAATGACTTACAACGAGGTGATAGTTTTGGTAACTGGCTGCATTTAAAATTCCTGCTAATATTGCTACGGAAACTGGTGTCTGAAGCTCATTGGCTGAAGTCGGATACTATGCGCAAGAGCCCCCCCCCCCCCTGAACATCCCAATACTGCGGTTTTTACATTTCTGCATTTGACATTTGATCAGCTGTTATGGTGCCGTCCAATAGGGATCTTACACGTCACGCCAGTGACGTCATAATGATGGCGTTCAGCCTTCCTATTGGATGACACCGTAATGCCGGCTTTACACTAGCAATTAGTTTCCGCAATATCTTTCAGCAATGTGTTGCTGTTGCTTACGGTCATCTTTACACTAGCAAGAGCAACACGGGGCAATATGTTGCCAGGAAGACGGGAGGAAGATCTTTCCGACATGGTTAGAAGGGAGAAGATGCGAGTCGTGGTCACATTTATTGTGCTCAATGAAGAGATAAATAAACGCCGACATTTTGTGAGGACGCGTCACTGTAAGAAAGGAAAAGGGGGCTTGTGCAAATTCGGTTCAGGAGTCTCAATATTTCTCATAGAACAAAATGTTTTTGTGAACTTCGATTCACGTGGGAGCAAAGTAATTTTCTTTCTATAAAAAGTACAATTATTAATTAGGTAAATAGTTTTAAAATATCTATTACCTACTGTTGATATATTGTAGAATAATCTTAAAATTTATAGATATCTTGATAATATTTAACGTAAAAAATTAATTAGGGAGCATCTATAGCTAAAACAAAATTTTAACCAATCGATAATCAACCATAGAGGGTTTGTAATATTTATTACTTCTTTAATTTTATTAAACCTTTTTCACACACACATTTTGGGAAAAAACGCATATAACAATACAAAATACTACGGCTATATACTACCTTAACTGTACTTCCTGCGCATGTGACCGTGGTCATCATTAGCTTCTTCCAGAAATATCTTGCTCAGACTTCAATCCAATTCTAGTGTCAGCAACAGCCGGCAATATCTTTCCGAGGACGGAAACACGCATGTTTACATTACGACCGGAATATCTAACAAGAAATATTGCCAACATCGGAAATACATATTGCCGCAATATTTACATTGGCAACTTTTATTGCGAAATAATACCGCTCGCCATTTTCTTGCAAGTGCAAAGCCAACTTAACAGCTGATGTACTTCAAACGCGGCTCTGTAAAACCCGTAGCATACAATGGGTGAGTGGCGGGCGTTGCCCCCCGCTGGGCGGACGCAGTCGTGGAGGTCGACGCACGGGCGCCGCGCGTCGCGACGCGGCCGGCCGATTGACAAATGATCCGCAGGAATGTCGGGGCCGATAAGCGCGGTGAAGCGGAACGGCTGTGACAGAGGAGCGTGGCCTTATGAAACGTGACGGCCCAAAAAGTATACATCATCTCATAGAGGGTCGCCGGGATATGCGATATTTCACACTGCCGGAATCAAATGAAAAGGTGCTCGAAATATTATACGTACTTGATTTTGCTCTCTTTACTTTGTAGCCTTTGTACTTGTAGCCTTGTACTTTGTAAGAAAAGAGTGATGCATTCGTGCGCCGGAAAATGGCGATTGTTCGACAGAAATACACTTAATTGTCGGGCTCTGGTAACAAAAAATAGGAATAAATATTGTTCTTGTGTATGATATTACTTCCTGTAACTCGTTCAGTCAGAATCCATGTTTTGTGGGTCCTTGATACCGAAAAATCCATTGACCGCAAAGGATGTCTGTGTGTCTGTCTGTGGTCAACGCTAGCTACTAAATCGTTCAGCCTAATTTCTTCTAAATTGAATCGTTTATTTCAGAAACCCCTCAAACGCCAAATATGTCATGTCGAGAAAATTGAGAAAAAGTGTCCCAGTTTTTACGATTTCAAAATATTTTTTTATATTAAATCAGTTAATAAATGAATATTTTTCAGGTAAATATGGAATAAGCGATGGGTCTGTCCTCATAGAACAATATTCCACCGCTAAAGCGCATTTTAAATTTTGGCGTTTGACGGGTTTCTGAAATAAACGATTCAATTGATGCAGCTCAATAGATTTGAACGGACTCAGGGTCCAGCGAGTTGGAAAAGTTTGATTTTTTGAGGTACTTTAGATGAATCTTCAACATTTTGGGAATTTTCTCAAAGAAGCTCCAAGTTTTTTATTAAACTTTGTCCTCGGGTAGCCTAATGAACGCTCAAGAGAATTGTACAGGTCTCAATTTTGTTAAAATCCCTAATTTTTCGAAAGTTGCAAAAGTTCATATTATTTTAGGTACTTTCTACAACTACAATAATTTTTTTTCCTGAATGAAATCTCTTGTTCAAAGATAGATCTTGGAAGAAGGTCATTTTTCCAAGGGCGTAATTTTGTGAGAAATATAGGCAACTTTTAAACAACTACGAAATGTTTTCACAATAATTTTGAAGCAATTTCGAAAACGGTTCTAATTATTTTCTTTAACTTTTATCCTCGTGTGTATCAAAGAACGACAAAAATCTAAATTAGTCTCCTTTCTGTCGATCTCTGTATTTTCAAAAATGTCAAAAAATTGACATCGCTAAAATACAACATTAATGATATTATTTTCTTATGTTTCTAAAAAATCAGACTTTTAGATAAGTAGTTTTTTCACAATTTGAAAAATTAATGGTGTTTACACAATTGTTCTTGAATTTAATTCAATTTATTAAAAAAAGGTTCACAAAAAACGCTCAAATATAGTGTTGTTGTTTTTTTACAGAAAGAACAATGAATGTTTAAAAAATGGTGCAAGTCTCATGTTCGTTGAACTCTCTGAATATTCGAAAATTGGAACTGATTGCAATAATGCGAGAAAGTACGTTCAGTTGAAGCATCACTAGTTCAACGTTTTTGTGCGGATTTGGGAATAGACTACTGAAAGCTCTAGCATCATTTCGCAGGAAAAAATACATTTCGACCGTTTTTCCTGAAAGGAACTGACGCCCTCAGTTGTAACGACAGACGCATTACTCAGTAACCTTTCGCTTTCTGCTAAATGAACTCTCAGGGATGGCAAATAACTACCTCGCTTTTTACCACACCGCAAACTTTGCGTAACTTTCACTTGATACTTGACTACCTTCTTGTATACTCGTATGCTTGAAACAAATGGTTTCTTAGTCGATCATCCACGAAATTTCGTTCCACGGTTTGTCATCATGCGAAACGTCGCAATGGGCCAGGCGTTGGAGACCTTCATTGACAGATGACCAATTCATTCAAGTACACGGAAAACACCAATGGAGAATTCAACTCTTTATGTACGGTAAGAGATGGTATGGTTTTGATGTATCTATAAGATTTTCAACATTCATTATATTGATCCAATTGCAGAACTGGTATCTACATCGACAGATACTAAAATAAGATTGATACTCATTTATGGGCAGGCCTAGTTATAACAGCACGCTGTATTTTCCATAAAGCAATAATGCATAACAACGGCAATGAATTGTTTTGTGAACATACGATAGTTGTTGAAAACATTGAAACTATAATTTATGATCCAACAGGTACAAACTGTTCAGGGATTAATTGACTAATTCAGAAAAAAGGCAAGTTGGCAAGTAGCAAGTTGAGTTCTCGAATTACGTTCTTCAAAAATAATGTTAGGCTACATAGTGCTACGTACACCTAGAACGTGTTGTACCAGTTTCAATGAAGGTTTAAGTCACTAATAACCATCAGCTGAAGTCGTGCAAAGTAAAGGTGAAGTCCCACAACTGTAATCTGAGATATTACGAGTAAGGCTCCTTATCCAAAGCTGCTATCTCTGTATCAGGGTTAGGTATAATTATTATTATTATTATTATTATTATTATTATTATTATTATTATTATTATTATTATTATTATTATTATTATTATTATTTTAATAAGCTAATTCTCGCAATAGAAAACGCTAAGCAAGAGACTCACTCAATTTTTCTTTGGGTCCTTCTTGCTGTTCCAATAGGCTAACATTCTTTCCGAGAAAGCTTGTTTACGTTCTTCCTTCACTTTGATCTGTATTGTTTTTGTTGTGGTTGCTCTGGTACAACTTCCCACATGCCCACTGTGTATCTAAAGATGTCTCTCTCTACAATGTCATGTGATCTTATGTTAGCTTTTCTGAGGTCTTTTCGAATTCCGTTCAGCCAAGGTTGTGTGTTTTTAAGTGAGGTTACGTTATTTAACATCTTTTTTGTCAATTGGTTTTCTGGTAATCTGTTAAGATGGCTAAATAATTTCATTCGCCTTTTCCTAATGTAAGTTTCAATGTTTGGAAACTTTTCTACTGTTTTTACAGATTGGAGTCTGTAACTGTCTTTTGTATGTCCTGCTTCTAGAATTTTCCTAATTATTTTTCTCTCTTCTTTTTTGATTTCTTCAAGTTCGAGTATTGTGTTGAGAGCCAATGTTTCGTTTGCATACAGGGGCTATTGGTTTCATGACTGTGTTGTAATGTCAAATTTTGGTTTGTTTCGAGATTTTTTTTGTAGAAGTTTTGGACTAGTCCTAATGCTTTCTTTACGTTTTGGAGGCAATTAAGCAGTGAGATTTTTTCAAGCCCTGTAGTATCGATGAACTCTCCGAATTTAAAGTATGGTGTCGTTCTGATTTTACCGTTCTTCGTCTTCAGACTTGCGATTTCTGTCTTTGAACACATGAATTTAATTTTCTCGAATGAAATTTGTAGCCCTACTTTTTCAGCATGTTCTTTGAGCATCTCGAACTGTTTGATGACTTTCTCTTCATCCTCTACTAGTATCAAATCGTCTGCGAATACGGGGTATGGTTGCGTTTGTGAAGCCAAGTGAGATTGACTTCCAAAATACGTGCTTGAGTTCTCTTTTCCATTCTTACATAACCTTGTCTAGAACGATGTTGAAAAGAGGAGGAGAGAGCACATCACCATGTCGTACACCTGTTTGAATGTCGAAGTGTTCTGAGATTTCTACCATTACTTTTACTTAGGATTTCGTCCCAATTTATGGTTTTTATAAGTTCTCGTATATGGAGATCTAATCTCCTTTCTTCTAAAATTTAGAATAATAAGGGTCTGTCTATTGAGTCGAATGCCTTTCTAAAATCAACAAATGTGCATACTATGGGCTCATCTCCTCCCCACACGAGCGCTTCACGTTGCCACATGCGTAGGGGGCGTTCTCGTGTGCGGTTGAGTATGTTAACGAGCGGCTGAGCAAGGGAGCAGGTGAGAGAGTGAGGAGTGAGCGGCTGAGTAAGGGAGCAAGTGAATGAGTGACGAGTGAGTGAGGAACGAGAGATAAGTCAGCGAGTTGTGAGTCAGCGAGTGACGAGCCAACGAGTGACAAGCTAGCGTGTGACGAGTGGGAGAGTGAGCAAGTGACAAGTGAGCGTATGACGAGTGAACGAATGACGAGTGAGCGAATGACGAGTGAGCGAATGACGAGTGAGCGAGTGACGAGTGAGCAAGTGACGAGTGAGCGAGTGGCGAGTGAGCAAGTGATTGAGTATTCAGTGTGATTAAACTATTCAATAGTCCCATGATATCACGGAAAACGGCAATGGTTCTCTCCTGTTCAAACATGAGATCCGGTGCCAACATACACGTTCACTTTTAGAATTTTTTTCTCTGTCAGGTATCGCAGCCAACGAAGCACCGCCGCAGTCGGAACAAACTCGTTTGATCTTTCCAACGCGCCCCGCGGCGCGGTGCGTTGCGTTGCGTAGCGCAACCACATTTCCCTGGGGGCCTTTCACGTCGACGTGGGCCGCGGCAAAGACGATCGCGTCTTTGCCGTTTTCAATTTCCAGGGGATGGCGGCGCCACGCGCCCCACGGCGCCCTTGGCCGCCTGTTGGTTGGCTGGCTGCAGCGCACACTGCGGCGCCTGTTTTCTGCAACTCTCCATCTACCACCAACACGGGAACCTCCATGGGGCTACACTGGGGATCCAGCAGATTTCGATATTCTGATAAAGACCTCTTTCACGCGCTCGCCGAAATAAAATCTATTGGCTTAAAGAGAGAATGTTTCTCGGTGAAATAAAAATATTCAGCTCCAGGGTGAAGGGTATTTTCATAATATTGCATTTCTAAACTAAAAGTAACCAAAACAAGTGGATTTTTTAAATGTATTTTGCCAAGAGCTCTGGGGAAGGTCCAGAACGTTCACTGTTTCTCTAGAGAACGGTTAGAGCAAAGTTGCCTATATTGCTTAATACAAGAAAATAAATGTGAAATAATTTGAAACAGGCATGGGTCTCGTTCCTGAGTTATTAATAGTGGGCGTGGATCAAGGATCAGTCATATAATAAAATAGGATATTATTATTCAAATGAATAAGTGTGATTTCAAGTGATTTGAAGTCTTTTCTGACCGTGATGTTATTTATATTCACCCTGAAAACCCAAAATAATCTAACATCTCTTAACAAAGAATCAAAGCAGACCAATCCAAAATGTTTATTCAGATATTTAAAATGTCGCTCTATAATTTAACACTTACCGATGAATTATCGAAAACAGGCAACTGAGAATAAGCACTTGAATAAACTGCCTTTCCCTGTTAACATTAATGACTAGCTGTCCAGCAACAGGTGAAGATGAAGACATTACCGCTAGACTGGGCTGTGATGTTATAAAGAACTAAAATCTTAACACGTTTCCAATAGGCATCAGCACTTTACAGAGCAGCAAATGAAGGAGCTTGCATTTGGAACCTGTCCCGGGTTTGCATACTTTCTTCTTCTTCTTCTTCTTCTTCTTCTTCTTCTTCTTCTTCTTCTTCTTCTTCTTCTTGTTATTATTGTTATTATTATTATTGACAAGTAAAATTAGAGAAAAAATTTTAATGACCTAAAATCAGTGAAATATGCAACCATTTACCTAAAACGTATGAATATTACCTTCAAAAAGAAAATGTCTTTAAATTTATTTTAAAATATCTTATTAATTTTTATACATAACATAAATATAAAATTTACTCAAGAATGAATTGTTTATAGCGATGATTTATCACAAGGTAAACAAAACTTAAAAGAAATTTCGTATAAAATATAAGGATGAACGACCGCAACAATGGGAAACATAAAGGAATTATATGGCAAGTGATAAATAATGAAAATATCAGGGAAAGCAGTGTGATTAGAAAGGGAAGAATAGTGTAATTAGTGGCGAATAGAATATCATATGGACATGTGAGTAATTTCCGTGGGTATTTAGTTACTTTACGAAAGGAACCCAAGGATCGATAGTCAAGGAATAACTAAATAAAATATTTGGGCGGTATTAGCCAAACAGAAATGAGAATGTGTGCGAGGAAGGGGTGAACTGCGTAATAGAACTAAAGAGAAATGGAATTAGTTACTGTACTGCCCGTCGTGTGAGATAGAATAGCGCGTGTTGTAAACAGAGGGGCAGAATAGATTCCGACTCGGTGACGACCGGATGGTAATGGAAGGTTCTCGGAGATAGTCAAACAATGCAATCGTGTAAATTGTTAACGATAGAAATGTTGTCAGTGTAACAAAGGCTAAACCAAGTGTGGAAAAGAAGAAAATGCCACGATAGGATCCAGCTTAGTCCATTAAGCTGGAAATGAAAATTTAGAATGGACGCGAGAGCGACAGCAAGAATGCTGAAGACTCAAACAGGAAAGTTATTAAATATGACATATAAATCTGAGTAAAGTAAGAAGACAAAGTTTTCGAATAAATCTAAATACATTTTCAATAAAAATAATAATAGGTAATGGCTGGCGTTTCTGAAAATGCGGAATTTCGAGCTCAGTTACACCAAAACTGTTGAGTTTTAGAGAAATTATATTACATTATTTAAATCTCATTTATTTATAAATACAATAATGAGAACAAATGTCCGCTAATGTAAATATTAACGATGAGCGAGACAAGAAAAAAAATACATTTTTGTAAGTTTTGTAAAACTAAAAGAAAAGAGCAATTTGGCAATTATGTCACCTTAAAGATTGCATTTAGCACTATCCCTACCGAAAGTTTAAAGACAAAATTTGGAGGCGTTTTTGAGTAAATCTTGTTTTTGAAGTTATTTTAAAATTGCAAATATTCCACGCAATATTTTGCGAAAACTACTAAAATTTTCAAAAAAGTACATGATCTTAATGAAAGAACTAATTATGGACAACAAATTTCATTTGAAGGGAAATTTTTTTTCTATGTTGTAGGTGTAGGAGGGCACCTAAACATATTCAATCTCTTGAATTTTTTAAAAAATTCAGTGTTTTATAGGGAAAATTGGATCTACGATACCTTTAATAAGTGTATTTTACTCTACTCTTATAAGAAATTTAAAGAAAAAATTGGAGCCGCTTTTGAGAAATTTTTGAAAATATCCCAGGGGCTTCATGTAAAGTACCCCCACATTTTAAAGAAAGTTTTGCAAAATTTGAAAGCTACAACTAGAGCGAAATGGACAAGGGTTTCTTCATTTTGAAAAAAGAATCCTATGTATGGTTTAGGCGCTAGTAGTACAAACAAATAATACGTCACAAACAAAAGCTACAAAAACATGTTAGCAAATGAATCAATGGTATCAAATTTGTGTTTGAAAAACCTCGCCGAGAATTTGGACAAAAAATTTTGCATTGGTGGCTTTGTCTTGTTATATGTAAATTTAATCTGTGCGTTCTCTCTCGTAAAATGTATTCGCACTTGTATTTACATACAGTCAAAGAGTGTGCAGGTAATTATTTGTTTTAGACCGTTGTTCACCTGAAAAGGTAGATATTAGCTGAATCTAAACATGTTTCCATCAAAGCAATGATTATTTTGCGACGTACAGGAGTTAGTTTTAATGACAATTTCCTACTTCGTTTAATTGTAAATCTGTTTTACTAGGTTTCATTGCGTTTTGAAGGTATCGTGATTAATTCAGTAAAATCGTTAATCAGTAAGTCCTTGCAATATTTTGAGAGCTCGTAGGGAAATGACATCATGAAAAAATCTGCTAATATATTTTTATGATAACCAATCGCCGCGCAAGTAACTCTTATTGCAGTTGAGAAGAGGTTTTGGTCATTGTATTGATCCTCTTATGATCGTTTGCAATTTTCATTGTGATATTCCTGTAAATATCAAGCCTGAATTGCTGAGCACTGGGATCTAAATGGCACAGGTTCTTTATTATTTATAATGGTTACTGTAGATATCTCTGACGTTAAAATTTCTTTTTCATTTATAACATTGGGATTTAAATTTGAATTTAAACTATTGTAACTGGCAATAGGAGAATTAATAATGACATTACGGTTTTCGATTAATAAATGGTATTTTTTCTGTATCACTAGACAAAATAATAAACTGTATTACTGTTGCATATTTCTATATTTTATGTAATTTAAGTAATGTTATAGTAACGATTAATAATACTGAACCTGGGTAGAATACTAAAAATTGTTTACATTGCCGTAATCTCAACAGCAACTTTAATTTTATAAATTGTAGGTCGTTAACCGACTTCGTTATACCAATGAACAAATGGAAAAATATTTATAGGCAGACATTCCCTTTATTATAGTGGGCACTAATTTCGGTTTGCCTATATCCAACCTGGCTGCTATCTGTTGGCGCGTAAGGGGCCATTCGGGGAGTCCGCATCATCACAACGTGCGCTGGATACATCTAAGTTGACATTACTCCCCAAATCTGAGATCGAGGTAACCTGCTTGACCGTCTCAGTGCTGAGTACATTATTGCCCGAGATAGCCCGTGAGTCCACTTTGGCGATTATTAGGGGATTAGGAACCTGTTTCTCCGTGCACATTAGATCTCAGTAGCATACGATATACCGGTGAGGTCAAATAATTTGGAAAGTATTTCAGTACTACACTGAAGCATTGGATTGATTAACTGATGATTCCACGTACGTCAACTGCTGTGGGCATTCGTTCCTTTAGTGTTTCAAATGTTTTATCCCAGGAGGTGGCGGTGTTCCTCCGCCGTGGGATGATGAGTTTCGCCGCATAAACATGGGCTTCCCGCGGATTTCCCTCTTCAGATGCCCCCATGCGGAACACCGGACCGGGAGCGGTGGCTCAGTGCATCAACTGATGTTACTGCAGCGCCCCTGACCAGGAGGTCCTAGCTTCGAGTCCCGACGGCGGCAGAATTTTCGGCACTAGCTTTACAGGTAGGTCGAGTTCAGTCGCTGACTGCAGGAGAATTCTAGCGGCCGGCTCCTCTGATCGGTAGTTTTCTGTGGTTTCTCCGATCAACACCAGGTGAATGCTGGAGCAGTACTCTAATAAACGGACCACGAACCGCGCGCGATCTTTGCTTCCTCTTCCTCATCCTATCGTCTCTCCATACACACACGTGCACTAACATGAACTACACTACCACATATGCCGGGAGACCGGTCGGGGACTTAGAACTTGACCCGGCTGGGACGGTGACCAGCTGATGGGAGATACCTGGTTTTTGAGGAGAAACCTGGGAAAACCCCGTTAGCCGACAGTAGGTCGACCCCGAGTCTGGCCATTTAGCGGGGGAAGACCACCGCAACATCCCGAGCAAAAACACACACCATCCTTACGGGAGTAAGGACCATATTAGTTGACGCGATCGGAATCAGTAATCAATCAATCCATCCATCGGAACACGAACCAACCGGTACAAGGTCTACGCTCCTGACACGTGTGGTAGTGTAGTGATGTGGGTGTCTGTATGCAACGAAGGCGAGAGGATAGGATAAGGAACAGGAAGGAAAGATCGCGGGCGGTCCGTTGTCCGTTTATTTGGGTACTGTTGCACCACTGGCTTGGTATTGATCATATACACCACAGAATGTTATTGAAACGCCGAGTAGTAGAATTATCCCCCCGATAGCGTCTGAATTCGACTTAGTTATCCTGTATCGAATATCCTCCACCTTCTGGACTCAAACCCAGAACCTCCCTATCAGAGTCGCTGCAGTGACTGCGGCAATGCTGGAACTGAAATAAACTCAACCGTTTAGGGAATGAAAATGATGCGCTCGCCATAAGTACTGAAATTTTTATATTTTCGCCGGTTACGATCCCTCAAACCTGGTAGTCACACACTTTCTCCAAGACTTCATCCTCAAAACGAAATCTCAGGATCACGAATTCTCCAACGAAACATTCAACAATGAAAAAACAAATTATTGCATCATGCAAGCACCTCATGCATCTTCTGATCAATTTGTAGTAATTTAGTTATGTCTTGATTCTGATAGAGGATAATAAGAAATAACCGATGAAAAATGCAAATCGCGTGAAAAGAACACTTGACTGAACCTGCGCTCTTTTTGATATTTTATATTCTTGTTTTCTCCCTGTTCGGGTTGTTGTCATCTTTTACGTGCCTTTGCACACTTCCACGCACACGCACAAAAACCACACATACTTTATGCAGGCTGTCACTATCCCAAAGCGCAGGCCCAGTCTTCTCTTGTTTGCATACTTGAAGCCATTTGCTACACCGCAGTGCGTGGCGGTCATTACGGAAACTTACGGCCGCCATTTCGAGTCGCATTTTTGCCATTACAGTGTGAGTTATGCGGCGGAAGCGACAGAATTCGCTGGGCGCGGGGGGACGAACAACGCGCAGGGCCAGCGGTGCTGGGCTCGCCGGAAAGCCCTGATATGCCGCGCTGATCCAGGAACGTCATGATAAGTTTGTCTCTGCCACCAAGCAGAAAAAACGCGTGGGACTGAGGTGCAACGTAAATATATGAAATGTGAACCACCATTTGATATTTTATGCTAGATATTATCCCGCTTGTGCAAACCGTTTATGTTTGAAACTCCTGTAACAGTTTTAAATAATAGAAACTTAGAATTGAGCGTATATGAAGGAAAAAAGATCTACCACAAGACATTTAATACGTAAGTGTTAAATTTCCGGAAACTTGATTATAAGATTGTTCCAATACGTTTATGGTTATTGGAGTTGCGGGGAGAAAAATAATTGAACATACAGACGACGGAACAACAACAATCAAGAGATACTCATGTTCAGTATCTGTAGGGTTGTAGGTGGTTCAATAAAAACGACAACACAAAAGCGATAATTTTCCAGGAGGAAGACAGCTTTGATTGGCACACACGAAACTTACTTGAACGCCATTGATCAAAATGATATGCACACGTAACAGACTGAAGAAAATTGCATTGATTGATTATTTTGTCTCCGAGTGCGTCCGCTGGAACAGTCATTGGTCCTGTGAGTTGATTGATTGATTGATTGTGATTCCGGGCGCGTCAACTACTATGGTCATTAGTCCTGTAAGTGTAGAGGGTGCTTTTGCTCGGGAGGTACCGGTGGTCTTCCCCAGCTGGATGGCCAGATCCGGCGCCGACCTACCGTCGGCTAACAGGGTTTTCTCCAACCAGGTATTTCCCACCAGCGGGGCACCGTCGCAGCCGGGACAAGCACTGGTCTCCCGACATACGCGGTAGTGTAGTGCATGTAAGTGTATGTGTATTTAAGTAAGGGGAAGGGATAGTTCAAAGAAGAGGAAGATAAGATCGCGTGCAGTCCGTGGTCCACTGGTTAGGGTATGTACATCTCCGGCATTCGCTTGGCGTTGAATCGAGAAACCAGGGTAATTACTGATCAGAGAAGCCGGCCGTTAGAATTCTGCTGACAGCGGCTGAACTCAGACTAACTATGTAGTTTTTGTCGAAAATCTTGCCACCTTCGGAACTCAAACACTAGGACCTCGCGGTCAGAGGCATTGCCGTGAGTCAGTTGAGCCACCTCGGGCAATAGGAAAACATTCGAAAAGCGCACTGCCAAGAGAAGGGACAGCGGTGGAGTGGTCCCGTGGAGCGGTTGGACCGCCCCGCTTCCAGAGACGTAATTGGGTTTTGTCTCGCTCCCGCTACTGCCTCTCAGCTGCGGAAGAAGTATCTTCTTTCCCTGCGATGATAAATAACTCCTGAGGCTTCCTTTTCCGCAGCGAGGAGGAAAGTCTGCTGCGCGGTTTCGGAAAAGGAATCTACAAGGCTCCATTTCGAAGAGCACTTGAAACAGTTTCTTATCGTTTTCTTCACATTTTCTTATATTTTCTTCAAGTCTACAATGTAGTTCTCTTTTCAGGGATAAAGTAGATGACAGTGTATGATAAGAAGGGCATGAACAGTTGAAAGAATATTTAGCGTAGAATGTTTTAAAATGGGAATATATAATATGCTTCTAAGAGGTAGGCACAAGCTACATTCTACATTCAATATTCGTATGATCAGTGTCCTATGTTGTCTTAATTCTCGAGTTTTTCTTTACGCATTAACTTAACATTTATATATTAACTGTAAAGCGTGTGTCTTGATAAGCTTCAAGAAAATCTGTTCAGTTGATAAATACCTATGCAATATAAAGGTGAACTAGAAAGTATGGATCACGAAACGTTGAAACGCAACCCGCACATTGCTTTAAAGTACGAAGATGAAAAAACAAAACGATGGAAATCTCGAAAGTTGAAATAACATCTATCCTGAAGCCTCATTGCATAAATATCAAAAATTTAAATATAGTTTTCGATCATTATTTGTAGATGGAGAATGGAATTTTGGGAGTCTGATTTCTTGATACATAATTTTTACCTCGGCGGAATTTTTTTTTTCATTTTCATGAGAAGATAAACATTAAAGAAATACTAGTAATACTGATTAATTATAACTTCCCGGTGTTCTTTAATTAAAGTGTCTTCACATTTTTTTCAATTTATATAACTTTTAATAAAACTCGTTATTATTGTACACTTCAACCAAATCGAATAATCCAATTTCACAGAAATTCATAAGATGTCGATTCCTCCCAAAACCAATATGATTCATGATTGAATTAAAAATATATGGATGGAGCAAAAGTATAAAAAATTCTAAAACAATGAGTTGGTCTCTGGAAATCAATACTACAAATTAAATTGAGAGCACATAATGTATTTTGTTTGAAAGTGTAAGCTTTCGTGTATTCAATTCTCATGAGGACGGATACTGCATTTATTTACGACGTTGAAGAGATTAAATCGTAAGCAAATCAATCGTAATGGAGTTTCCATTCGTGAAGAGCCAAGAAATCAATATTGCGAAAAGAACTAATTTTGCAGCAATTCTCTTCGGATTGAAACAAATGGCCTACGAGATGAAAATACGCGAGGGAAAAATGTGAATGGATTTTCCCTAAGTACTTTCCATTTCGTACTTGTTTCCTCAAAATACGTTTGATTTTCAATTTTGTGGAAACGGCCACAAAAGCTCTCAGATCATCAATGTTTGCAAAACAACCAATAATCGTCCGAATATTTGAGTGACGCGTGAGTGGCTCAGAGTATGGAACTATTTTTTCACCTGGCTCACAGAATATTCAATTTCCGGCAAATTGGCAGCGAATTTAATAACAGAAAATCAAACGAAGTCAGAAATTGAAAAAGTACCGAGGCGCTCTGACTCACGATTAGTTATTTTCAAGAGAATTTGTTGATTCATGGCGGTACTATTGGTAGTGATTTGTGAAGCCTCTTGAAAAATCTAATTGGTCGTTACATGCAATATACCTCACATTACCAATATTTGCAAGGCTGATAGTTGTATTTTCTTACACAGTATTAGTTTCATTCGTACTTGGTAACAATCGATTCCATTTTTGTAACTCAAAGCGAACTACATACTTCAACAGTTAACCAACATAATGCGATAGCTTAAGCAACACAGCAAACGCGAAAGAGTATAGGGCAATATCCATCTTTCAGTAGAAACCCATTATAAATTACACACCAATATTATTGAATTTCTATTTTTTACACCACATTTATCATCATTACATACAACCAAATTACGTACCTATATTTTCAATTCTTACTTTACTATAATATCACTAAATCTTATGTCACTGGTAATACTTACATATAATTGTTTTCTATCTTACAATTAACTGATATCAACCCCTAAATTCGTTACCAGAGCCCTGTAATAAGAGTTTTCTGTCGAAAATTCGCCGTTTCTCAGCGCAGCATCACATAACTTTCTCTCCACTCCGTAACGAGAAAGTAAAATTGCCGTTCGAAAACAAAGGTATAGCTTTTATCAGAATTGCAAAAATAATGATGTAGCATTTTGTAGCATTTGTTGAGAAAATTACAGTGAAGAAAGAACTCTTTGAGTTAAAACAATGTTTTGATATTTTTCATATTTTCCCATTAAAATCAGATAATAAGGAACTAATTTAATATTTAGCAATTTGTGATCGTCAACAAATATAAAAGCGTAAAAATTAATGCGTTAGTTGTAAGTTTAGGGCCATCTTGTTTTCGTGATCTCCGTATAACGAACTGAAGAAGCTGGGACCCCTTGAGAAGACCCTGAGCTGACAGGCTTTCACAATTAGCTATTTTTATTTAATTCCTATTATTACGTTTTACAATTTCACATACTTCTGTGGAACGTTACAACGAACTCTAAAGCATAATGTGCAAAACGAAACCCTATTTTGATTTCACAAAGTTATTGAATTGTCATTACTGCTTTATGGAAGCGAGAGCTGGACATTAACATCACATCAGCTGCGAAGAATTGAATCTGCAGAAATGAGATTTCTTCGTTTTGGTACAATATATCCACTATTAGAACACAAAAGAAATGTAGGTATCAGAGAAGAAATATATATTGAGCCTGTTATAGATATAATAAACAAGTATCGAGAAACCTGAAAAGGTTATGACCTGAGAATGCCAGAACATAAGATAAGTAAAATTATCCTTCAATATGGACCTAAGGAAAAATTAAGTGTTGGACTTCCCTTGAAGAGAACAACAATTTCGAGACGGAACAGATCAAGAGGTCTAATCCTTGCTGTCGATGATGACGACGATTTATTTCATTTTATCAGTTAAACCTTAATTATAAATTAATAAACATGGCATCACTCAAATTAAATGTTTTCAACTTCGATGTTTGTTGTCGATGTTGCATCCCTAGTTGGAGAGCGAACATGAAGGAAAACATAAAATGCAATTTAGCAATTATTTCGCAGGTTTACGACTATTTCGCAATTTGCACGGGATTTCGCATTTTATCACAGATTGAAAAACTTCAGAGATATACTGCACCGACCGCCAAACATAGTATTACTAATTGTTTCATCATTTGGTAACATTTCGAATTTTTAGCAATTGCTCAAATGTACCATCTCTAGTAATATACCATTGTGCTACCGTTGTTGTTATTCTTCATTATTTATGGTACAGAAATCGGCGTCGTATGATTGACTAATTGATTTTCAGACTGCGTCAATAGTCATTAGTCCCGTAAGTGTAGTGCAAGTGTTATCTTGGGAGATGGGAGTGATCCTTCTCCCGCTGGATGGTGAGGGAGCCTATCTAGACATCAGCTTTGGTTTTTCCTCAGCCTGCTATCTCTCACACACTGGGACACCGACCTAGCCGAGACAAGCTCTAAACTCCCAACTAGTCTGCCACAGTAGTCTAGTTACTATGAGTGTGAAAACAAGGGATGAGAATACGTCAAGGAAGAAGAAGGAAAGCGCGAGTTCCATTTGTTACGGTTCTGCTCTGGCACTCCCCAGGTGCTGATCGGAGAAACCAAGGAAATCTACTGCTCAGAGCATCCACCTTGTAGAATTCTCCTCCCGACAGCAGTTAAAGTCTACCTAACTACCACGCTAATGTCAAAAACTGCTACCACGAGCAGGACTAGAACCCTAGGACTTCCTGGTCAGAGGTCTCGCAGTGACATTCGTGGATGTCCTCAGCCACCTCAACCGGTTCGTCGTCGCTTAGCGTTGGGCTAGGCACCGCTTTTACAGAATTCAACGCCATTGCGCCCCAAGCCCAGTTGCCTTCGGCGCGAGCGGCCGCGGCCTAACGTCGTTTCGGAAACTGTTAACCAGTTGGCGAAATGGTGATTGCGCCGCGCTGCGAAAAAACCGCAGGCGCTAAGCGGATTGCGCGTCGGGCGGGCGCGGATTAGGCGCGCGCTACAGGAGCCGACCGCTGCCGCCCACCCGCGCGCGCGCACGCGTGCACGCTCCCACGCACACGCCCACACCCACGCCCACTTTCTCGCTCGGCCGGGCTCCTTCCCATCGACCGCACGTTCGCTCGCCTTTGCGCCAGCCGCGTTACACCGATTTGTCACTTTGATTGGTTGTCAGATTCCGGGCGCATCCACTACTAAACCAATTAGTCCCGTAAGTCTAGTGCATGCTTTTTTCATCGGGAGGTGGCGGTGATCCTACCCCGCTGCATGGCGAGATCCGGCGCCGCCCTAACGTCGGCTAGCGGGCTTGTATATTCCAACGAGAGGGGGCTTGTATATCCCAACAAGGTATATCCCACGAGAGGGGCACCGCCCCAACAGGAACTAGTTCTAAGCTACGAGCGCCGATTAGGCGCCCGCTACAGGAGACGACAGATGTCACCCACCCACGCGCGCGCGCACGCCTACACGCCTGCATGCTTCCACACACACGCCCACGCACACTTTGTCACTCGGCTGGGCTTCTTCCCACCACCCCTGTCAACCCCACATTCGCTCGCCTTTCCGCCAGACCACTCACTCACGCGTTAATACGATTTATTGGTGTGACTGATTATTAGTGATTCCGAGCGCGTCAACTACTGAGGTCTTTAGTACCGTACGTCTAGTGCATACGTTTTTCACCAGACGGTTAAGGTGATCTTCCCCCGCTGGTTGGCGAGATCCGGCGCCGACCTACCGTCGGCTAGCTGTCTTTTCCCTCCACCCTGGTATATCCAACCAGAGGCGCACCGCCCCAGCGCGGGACGTAGCTCTAAGCTACGGGCGCGGATTAATCTCGCGCTACAGGAGCCGACCGCTGCAGCCCACTCGCGCGCCCCCATGCACACACACCAACGCCAACATTCTCGCTCGGCCGGGCTCCTTCCCATCACCCCCATCGACCCCACCCTTCTGCCCCCGTTCGCTCGCCTTTGCGCCAGGCCACGAAACTCACGCGTCACAGGGCTTGTTTCGTTTGACTGATTGTTAGTGATTCCGGGCGCGTCAGCTACTATGGTACCGTAAGTCTAGTGCATGCTTTTTTCATCGGTAGGTGGCGGTGATCTTTCCCCGCTGGACGGCGAGATCCGGCGCCGACCTACCCTCCACTATCAGGGGTTTCCTCGGCCAGGTACCTCCCACTAGCAGGACACCGCCCCAGCCAGGACAAGCTCTACGCTAGGGTGCGGATTAGGCACGCGCTACAGTAGCCGGCCGCTGTCGCCCACTCGCGCGAACGCCTGCAGGCTTAAAGCACTGTCCGCCTTCCTACCCATTCGCCCGTCCATGAGCTCTCTCTCGCCCAGTCAATGGACCGCATCCGTTGCTAGGCTTTTCGTCCGCCTACTGACTCTCTCAGTGCGCCAGCCACGGTGGTCCGCTGTTCCGTCCGGTCGTCCTCCCTCCCACTCGCTTTGTCTCGCGCTCGTTCGTCCTCTCGCTCTCACCCTCGCCCGCACATTTGTACGATCGCTCATTTTCTCATGAGGCCCCCAACCCAACTGCCCTCACGCTCGCTTGCAGTTTGATCTGCCCACTCATCCACCCATTTGCAGTCCACCCACCCACGAGCCCTCTAGGTTGCTCATTAGTCCGCATCCCTTGCTCTCCTTTTCTCATACTGACTAGTGAGTCTGCCCATTCGTTCGTCTGCTCGTTCGCTCGCTCGCCCGCTCGCTTCCCCACTCGCTCGCCCACTCGCTCGAACGCTCACTCGTGTCCTCGCCATCTCGCTCGATCACTAGCCTCACTTGCATATTCTCACACTCACCAGTTCGCTCGCCTGCCCACCGACTCGCCCTCCCAAAAGCTCTCTCAGTCGCTCACTAGTCAGACACCCCTTGCGCTCCTTTTCTCGTACTGACTAGTGGGCCTGCCCATTTGTTCGTCTGCTCGTCCGATCGCTCGCCCGCTTGCCTTCCCACTCGCTCGCCCGCTCGCTCGCCCGCTCGCTCGCCCACTCGCTCGCCCACTCGCTCGCCCACTCGCTCGCCCACTCGCTCGCCCACTCGCTCGCCCACTCGCTCGCCCACTCGCTCGCCCACTCGCTCGCCCACTCGCTCGCCCACTCGCTCGCCCACTCGCTCGCCCACTCGCTCGCCCACTAAATCGATCACTCGCCTTCTCGCCCTCTCGCTCGATCAATAGCCCGCACCCTTATTCGCCTTTTCTCACACTCACTAGTTCACTCGTTTGCCCATCCCCTCGTTCTTCCACCGGTCTCCCCATCCGCCCGCTCACCCACTCGGCTTCTCACCGGCTGACTCGCCCTCTCGCCCGCATTCTTGTTCTCCTACTGAGTATGAGTTTATACATATAACTCATACTTTCTCAACAGTAAAAACCCTCTAGTTTATGGATGATTTATTCAATGATAAGAAGCACATTGTACATACTCAATGAAATAAAATTAGAGGCTTACTCTCAAGTACAAAAATTAGTAATGAAACTTGTCTTGGATATTTAATGGTCATAGAGGAAGTATAATCTTACATTCGCTTAATGGCTATTATTTGAGTAGAAATTATGAAACGAGCAACGCAGAACAAATGTCGTAAACATCAACTCTGAATAAAAACCATCTTTATATGCAGAATATATATCTTTATACGAAGAATACACTATTACATACGATGAATGGTTGCCAAAAAATTCTTCATCACTTGAGGGAATGCCATTAATTTTGATCAATTCCTCTATTAAGAAGAAATATTGCATATCTTGATTGGATCTCGATTAAAATTTTTCATGCATCTGACATGTGAGTTGAGCAGGCTAGTGCAGGGTAGATCATTTATTGACGTCTGCGGTGGAGATTGGACCAGTTGCTGATATTTGAGACATTTTAAGCGAATTTGATGTCTCCGTCGCTGTCTTTTCGGTTTATTTTAAGGGAACTGAAACTTGTTCCATCAGTATTTCCTACCGTTCGATTCCAATTACCTATTCTTAGACATTACGTATTCACGTTATCCACAATCTGAATAAAGTGGGAATTGTGAGGTTTTGGGGCTACCTATAATCATGGGATGCACACGCCACATCTATATTACGGTTATTTTGAGGGTGTACTGTAATAAATGGACAATGATTGGCTACATTCTGCGCTAGGTAATTGCTTAATTGCACAATAATTGCCAGTAGTTGCTGTGCTAAAACGAACTTACGTTGTCTGTAATGAACAAACCAGTTTAGTATGTTTAAATGAACGAAAGCCGATTTTAGGCCATGTATTTGATCTTCTAAATTCAGAGATTTAACTCGATACCATCACCGATTATTATCTTATTAAATTATTGTGAAATAATTATTACAAAACATGTATTCAATTGAATATGAGTATTGACTACTATGATTGAAACCACAATAAAAACAGTGATTAACGCTATTCCCTCTAATATAATGTAATCTATGTTTTCACGGTAATAGTCATAATTATTGTGCCCCGCCCATTATTTAATAGGTATTCAGAGACTATGTGTGGCATGAAAACCAGTTATTTTATAACCTTTTTTCACATAGAGCGAAGAATATTTCAATTATTTTGCATGGGTAGCAACAAGATACTCACCGAAAGTTGACGGCGTGTGATGACGCTGTGTTGACGGCGACGTGATTGCTGAGTCCTGTAACAAACAACAATTCAGATTTAACAATAATCAAATAAAGGCCAACCCATAAATTTTGAAATGAGTATGCAATAAGAAAATCATCTAAATTCGCTGGCAGATCGAGCTTAAAATGCATCAGAAAATTCGTAATTTAAACCATTAATTAGATTCGTAAATTAAACCGTTTTCTTCGCCTCGTCAAATGTCATTTATCAGTTGCAATCAGTAACCACTTGAAACGCAAAAGTGGTTTATTGTGTAAAAAATCACATAAAATATAATGAAGGTTAATAAAATAAACTGATGTATAGTAATGATGACAAATTAAGACTAATTGTGTTATAAGGGAGTTATGTCTCACATTCGTTGCGATTTTTATCCAAAAAGGGACTACTTTACTACAACTTTGTAAAATGCATTTATACAATTACAATACATTTATACAATGCAAAATAAGTAGGAAATGGTGTGGAGTTCACGACATTTGCATCATCGAAGAGAAATTGAGGCATTGTTTTGTCGTATTTGTTTATTTCAGCAGAAAGCTTTTTCGGTCGCATTGCGGCCATCTTCAGTGCCATTTTGAGGCGGCCATTTTGAGGCGACATTTTTTCTGGCATCCAATTTTTGGATTTTCGGATATTCACGGTTCGCGGTGATCGCCTGATTTGCCTTTTCCCAGTGCAGAAAAGGTGAAGAAACATTCAATGCCCTTCATTGCAGCATCGAAAAAATGTAGTTTTTGCTGTTTCCGCTTTACTTCTGCTTTTATTCAAACTATGGCATTCAAACATCCCTCTTCTTATTTATGATGACTAAAACGAATCACTATTCTTTTCTATGTGTAGGCGCCACGTCATAATATATTTTCTACATATAGTCATAAGAATTTGTTATATAAAGTGTTATCCAATACAGCTCACGATATATTTTACACACTAATTTCGTTCTTGTATTTTTAACTTTATCAAATTAGCAAGAAGGGGCTCAATTGTTTCAACAGGCATTTACAAACGACCATATATGCAGGTTCTCCAAGTTCTGAATACTTGATGTTGATTTAGCCGAGATTGCTAAAGCATTCTAACTCCTGACCAGGGCGTATTCATAATTTACGACAGTTCTGACAGTTCGAATCCTCTTCTAAAACCGTGCTTAGCTGCTAAGTGCTTTTGAAAAGACGGTGAAATATGAAAACGGTGCAGGTGGGTTCCCACCAAAGTTGACGGGGTATGCGCAGCAAAAATTAATGGTTTTACTACTTTTTATAGACAAACTCCCTTACATAACCGAAGCTTCATCTCTCAGGAACGGAGAAGCACTATAGATAAGCAAATTTATATAATAATAACAACAATAACAATAATAACAACAATGAAAATGAGTTGTCCCAGAGGCAACGTTACCGGTGTGTCTGTACCTTGAGTACCAGTCCTGAGGGAAGTGATTTTTCGGCCCTAGCTACACAGTTAATGGAATCAAATTCAAACACTGAAGAAGAATTCTACAGTCGACTGCTTTGACCGGGATTTTTCAGACCCATACCCGACGAATGCTGGAAGAGAATCCGAACAAAAGATCCACGGACATTGCATGATCCTTCCTTACAAACTTTAAGGCTTAACTTGCATGCACTTCACTATCACATATGACGGAAGACCTGTTTGGAGCTAAGAGGTTGTCTCCACTGGCGTGGTATCTCGCTGAGGGAAACGCCTGGATGGGAGGAAAAGCATCTCATGGTGAGGGAGAAGGATCACCAGCACCTGAGATACAAAAAGCTGTAAAGGTTCATTTTTCGAGGTCATTGCGTTCACCAGAACCCCTTCCCCCTCTCAAACATCAATCAATCTCTCATCATCTCCTATCAGTCAATTTGCGTGCCTCCCTGGAAACTTTTCTGAAACTAATCATCTTTCGGGGAGGTCCATCGCAATGCAATACACAACCACAATGATGGGACTAAAGATGAGGATTAAATGCATGTACACATTTTCTTCTGTTATCTGAAAGTACGCTCCCTTGATATGAGCTAAATCTCATAATTTGTCATTAAATACGATTTTACTTTAGATATCTTGCACATTTTTTTGTGCTTTCTTAATAAGATCATGTTCATGCAAATAGCTAATTATCTGCATATTTTTATTGAAAACCTTTATTACTCCTCACTTTTTTTACATTTATATTAACTTTAATTATTATTTTTTTAAGTGTGTTTTATATACGTGACGCTTGGTAGCTAATATCAGTTTCCTGTATTTGAATTGTACATGACATTTAACAGAAAAATTAAAATTGTTTCGAGTATTTCCTGCCGTCCAACCAATTTTGAAACTAGTGACAATGATGAACTAGCAAACGTGACTCGAACTCCTTCGAGCCACAGACGGGGCTTCCCATGTAAATGTGAATGAAACCGGACGAAAAAAGAAAAGAACTTCCTTTTTATGGTAATGCGGTTACTAAGAACTTTTTAGAATTGTGTTAAGGTGTGGTTCTGAAACAATGTTAAATGTATTTGACGGCAGATATTTCATTGTGAAAACCAATACTCCTATTACTAATCTTCGAAGTGCAATTGAGCGTTGTATTCAGAGAAATGTGCTAGATGATCGGGACATAAAAAGTAGGAGGAAGTATTGTGATGAGTTAATGTACACTTTATATGTTCGATATTGCTTACCCTGGGTATCAAATCGCCTTTGAAAGAATACGAGATATTTTCGTTTTTTTTCGTATTAGAGAAACTGATAGCTATGCATTTATTTGTATTAATTTCCATTTCATTCTCTGTGGTCCAGCTTTCTATTTTTTTTAGATCTTGTAACGTTTTCATGTCCCGCGTACCTTTAATTTCTCTGTAGAGTATGCAATCGTTTGCAAAGGATAGAATTTCTGACTTAATGTTGCGACCGATATCGTTCACATACGCAATGAACAGCAACGGACCTAAAACTCTTCCCTGAGGGACCCCCGACGTTACTTCGACGCGTTCCGAAAGTTTAACACCTACTCTTACTTTTTGAGTTCTCCCACTGAGCCATTCTCGGATCCAAGATACTACTCTAGTTTCGATTCCTGCCCTAGCAAGTGTTGCAATTAATCGGTCGTGCAGAACAAGATCGAAGGTTTTTGAGAAATCTATGACGACTGCGTCAATTCTCCCACCTACATCAAGGGAATCAGCAATATCTTGACATACGGAGAGTGTTTGGTTTTCGCACGAAAATCCTGTTCTAAACCCGTGTTGCCCTTCGAAAAGCCATCCTGCCTTGAGCCATTCGCATTTTAATTATTCTGCAATTTGATTCTCAATTAGTTTGCAGACAACCGATGTTAAACTAATTGGCCGGTAGTTTTCTACTTTTGTACGATTTCCTCGTTTAAATATAGGAACCACAATTGCGCTTCTCCAGTCGTCTGAAAGAGATGCATTATTTGAATTAGTTGCATCGTCTGACAGACGTCACCTTTGTAATCTACGGAAACAGCATCAATCAATCAACAACACCTCATCAGCAGTCAGCATCGGTTTCGCAGCGAAAGCATTACGCCGTGGTGCGACGCGATTCCTGGCGAAGGGTAGCGCTTCTGAGGCTGTCCTCCCGACGCAGGCGGGAGACCCTCCGTCCCAGCGTATCGACAGGTCGGCGCGGACGCCGCTGAGTCGGCAAAGCCGTAGACGCGCCGACCGCTGACTCGCGATCCCTTCGCTCTCAAGATAGGTCGCCCAACGCCCGTTTCAGCTGGACCGGAATACCCTACTTCCGACGCTGAGAGGAATATTGTTTCTCGGGGCCACCGACTGTAATCGTATTTATTGTTTTTTATCTCAAGCTCTTTGGAGTCAACGCTTGGTAAAAGTGAGCGGTTTTTTTTTGTGTTGAGAGATTAGATTTTTCTACAGCTTTGTCCAGTTTATGTTTATTATAAAGGAACATTTTTACTTGAACGTTTAATTCACCATCTCTTTCATAATAATATTTCATAATCTCTTTTTTCTCTACCAAATCCTTCTTTGTTACTACTTTCATGTTTCGTATCATTCGTTTCCCCTCCCTGAATCTCCATTTTTCTGGCATGAATGTACATGAAGATTTATGTCAGTAATTAATCGGAATATATCGAGAACAGTGTGTCAGTTAAACAAAAGAAAATTAAATCAGTATAATCATTCATTTATTAATCTTTTGAGCATTGGATTACACACTGAATGGAATGCACCCAGTGAATCTGTACAGCGATATGAGTAATCTACTGCTGCAATATCTCTGTTTACGTGGGATAGTTTCTGCAAATTTTAAAGGAGTAATCAACTGTAAGAGATTGTACTGGATGATGATGCAGTTCCAAATATTTGATGTGAGTGGGAAATATTGCTTTTAGAATGAGTCTATATTTTTTTCGTTTGATACAGCTTTCAGTGACGTTAAATCGGCTACTTAAAAATTGTGGGAATAACATGGTGAGTATTAAATATTTTTTGTTATCTGATATACGTACAAAACATTATACATCTACCATATTTCTAACAAAAGCTTCTAAATTAATTTTTAACATTTCCATTAGTGCCGTTACGAAACGTATTTCGCATTAACCAACAAGACAAAGTGCACTCACTGAATGGAAGAGAATTCCAGTGGCTGGCTGCTCTGAGCGGTGGTTTTCCGTCATTTCTACGATCAATACCGGGAGAATGTCAGGACAGTGTCTTAACAAATAGCCCATGAACCCAATGCGATTTATCCTCTATCCTTGCTTCTTACTTGCACACGCACACACTTGACATTCACTACACTACCACACATGCCAGGCGACCAGACGGGACTATAACATTTCACCGTCCATGGGGAGAGGAACACCGCTCACTCCATGTAAACAAATCATTCACTACATTAACGGGACTAATGACCAAAGCAGTTCACGTGCCTCAAAACATCAATCACATCAAACTTAGCACCCCTCCTTCAATTCCTCGCCTTAGCCAGTAAGCACTACGGAACGGCTAGCGCCACTACACAGAGTAGGCATTTGTAACGCTTTACACAGTCAGATTAAAATTTGTACTTCTCACTTATTGTATGAATAATTTGTTGTTTTTTCTTGATGTTTGTTTGATTGCTTACTTCCAGACACATCAAATGCTGCGATTATTATTCCCGTTAATATAATGATTGTTTTAAACTCAAGAGATGGTGGTGATTCTCCCCCACTGAACAGTGAGATCTAGCACCAACCTACACGTCAGACTGCGGTAGATATCCTCCTCCAGGTATCTCCTCAAGCGGGAGTCTTAAGTTCTCGACTCCTGACTCATGAGGTAGTGCAGTACTTGTAAGTGTAGGTGTGTGAGAGAAATGGTACAGAATAAAAGATGGGGAAATAAAATCGCACGCGGTCCGTTTCTTAGGATACTGCTCCGGAATTCGCCTGGAGATAAAAAAATCTCCAAAGACTATCAATCAGAGCAGCCGGCAGTTCGGTTCTTATCGATACAGCAGGTTAATTCCACCTACAGTAGCTATGAGTACGTTGCTGGTGTCAAAAATCCATCTTATGGGGACCCCAAAACTCTCGGTCAGAGCCGCTGCAGAAACAACAGTGACACTACCTCCGGGCTAACTCAGCCCGTTATAATTTGAAATTGAATACAAAAAATATTGAATTCAAAATTTATTGAATACAATAGTTATTGAATACAAAAATTATTGAATACATAAATCATTGAATACAAAAATTATTGAATATCAAAATTATTGAATATAAAAATTATTGAATACGGAAATTATTGAATAAGAATTTATTGAATATAAAAATTGTGTTGCATATTACTGAATATAAAAATTATGTTGCATATTATTGAATAGAAAAATTGTGTTGCAACGTCCTGGTGTTAACATGACATGTAGATCTACTAACCTATTTCCTGCTAGTCTTGCTTCGCCTTGCACTACGCTATAGTCCCTACCATTCACCGCTAGTTAACCCGCTTCGCTCAACCAGCCGATTTTGGTTCTGGTCCCATTTCCGAGAGGCCACATTCCCTCACGCGCAGCGCTATGAAATGGAACTCAGACACTCTGTGGTGTCCGTCCTTTTTATTGCCAACTACTTTCTCAAATACTCCCGTTATTACCGTCATCCTGTTTTTCTGCGTAGTTTGGTTAAGAATTCCCTGTTGTTGCTTACTGCACATGCTCAATGTTTCATCTAAACCAGCTCATCAGAAATCGTCGTTTGTTTTGAATTGCGAATTGTGATACTGAGTCTAGCTTATGTTCTCTCGTCAATTTTGTTGCCTTTCCAGAATCCAGAAGCATTATATTATTTGACGTAAAATATCGTAAAACAAGGTTCAAATTTACATCGTATTGCCTCATATTTAGGTCTCAAATTAACTAGATTTGGCTGAAAGTCATATTCAACTCATTTTATACACAACAATACGAAATATAATCTTCCAGTATCACAAGCCAGCTAGCACTTTTACACCTAGGGCAAGTCTTCACCGTTTGTACATCTCTTCTGATTTAAAAATGGTTTTGCATCTTATGACACAGTGTACAGCTACCTTCATTAAAACATTTTACACGCTCAAATCTGAGACAGATGCTTTTATTATATCATCATGGATCAGTCTTTTTCTTCAATCCCTAGTTGGCGACTAGTGGAGGGGGTTGGTCCCATAACCGGTACGCTGATGTTGATGCCACTGGATTCAGGGTCAGTAAACCCTGTATTTCTAAGAGAAACTAATTTGTCAGTTATGATTGATACTTTCTGCTATTGCTTGGGAAAAACGGATTGAGACTTCTCTATCAAGTATTCGTTTGGTTTATCTTCGTGGTTTCAGCTGTTAATTTAATTGTGGTAATTTGTGGTGATTTGTGTTACATATGTATGATCGAGGTACTTTCCCCTTTAGGGGAACTTTTCCCATCTTCAGAGGTAAAAGAAACATATTATCTGAAACGTATCTAAAACATTAACAAATGTAAAAGTAATAGAATGTATTCTTTTAAAATTAAATTATTGATTTAAATTAAAATATCTTCAATTAATCTTCGTATCATAAACATTTACATTTTTTTAATATTTTGGATAATATGTTGCTTGTACCACTGAAGATGAAACTTCCCCGAAACTATTTTGGATATGTGTATCAGTGTATAATGTGTTAAATACACTACTTTCTGATTCATTGTAGTCTGATTACCTTTATCACAGGTCTGTAATATTCGTCTGGTTTTGTGATCGTTATTTTCTACAGTCGTACATTATTAAAGTTAAAATGTACGTAGTGGTGATAATAATCGAAAATACTCTAACGTTATTCACAACCTATTCACGTAACCGGTACTCTTTAAGTTCTTGTGAAACGGGCCTCGACGACTTCTTTTAGAATACAGTGACACTGGTAGATTATTGGTCAGAAATATGAAATATACATTTTCTTCTCGAAAAAGGTGGTTAGATTATTTTACCATATTCCAGTCTTCTATAAATATTTGTCTTTATAAGACTTACGTACAGTATTGATAAAACGCCACAAACAATTTTTAATAAATAAAGAGCAACATCGTACATGTTGTGCATGAATGAGAACAGTAGATCAGGTGTGACACTATAAGCAATAAACATCCACATAAAAGCCAGCCTCGATGACCTCGCAATCAATTTGACATCAACGTCAGTTGATGACTCTCGGATGGTTCGCAGTTCCGGCACGAGGGGCGTGGTCTGTCATGAACGGAGGGGCGCGAGCAATATGTCCTGGACCAAATGAGAGTAATTTTGCGAATCGCGTCGCGGAATTCATTTAGGAATAGGAATCTCAAATGTGGCATCAGGGTCCCACGAATGACGCGATCGGCATTCGCTTGCGAGACTTTCGACATAGTAACATATTTCCTATTAATATTACATCAGAACTGGGAGAGAATAGTACATGAGTTAATATATATTTTAAAAATATAATGTCATAGTACTATTTATCCTCACAGGCTTTTGGTATTATTTCATACCTTGACTCCAAAAAGGTTGCGTACGCATGGATTAAAATAATTAAAACATTTAAATATACCTTTTTCGCAGATTTTATTGTTTCAGCCGTGATTGATATATTTTTAGGAAAATTGTTCTTAATAGTTCTTAATAATTATGTTCTTACCGTGCGTGTTATACCAACGAATATAATGGGTAGTCAGTGATCGACCGACTCCCATTCAGAGCAAGATGCCAGAAACTGCCTATATATCAATTGAGTCAATTCAGAAATGCCACTACGAGTGCCCATAAAGCTTTTATATTATAATTACTATTTCATCCAACCTCTCCCCTGTGTTTTCACTTTCTGGCCTTACGAAGGAACTTCGTAAGAAGACGATGTTATGTCATCGTGCGCCGGAAAATGGTGCAATTTCGGCAGAAAAACTCTTATTCATGTGTCTTTGCTGTTTCTATCATTCCTCTATTGTTTAGATATTCTACCTCGGGAATTATTTTACAGTATATCCAATACAAAGATTGTAAATTGATACGCAATACTGATTACAACTTGCATGTTCTCTAGAATTAATTTTAATGTAAGAACAGTGAGAAAAATACTACCAGTTCCGCCGATGTGTTAGGCGTACGAGTTACTTGATTAGAAATATATTGTTGCAATCTTATTTTTATTACCATACGAAGTTATCAGAGAAAGGAACCTTATGGCCTACGAGATAAAGTCCATGTTTGCCGCTGTAAACGAAAGCGTAGGCCATGTTTTGCCTAATCGTCAAAGTCACTCGTGTACAGCGGGAACATTTCTTTTCCTTTGACTCAACAGGAAAGAAGCGAGAGCGAAAAATGTAAAATCATAAAAACAATGAAGGTACTCGTATAATATTTCATTTTAAAACAGATATTTCATCTTAAATTTAGATTTAATTACATCTGTGTATATTGCTTTTCTATCAACATTTATAATTAAAGATGATATTTATGTATTTTGAATTCATTTATATACGTTTAAAATTTTAAGGATTTTCCATATTTGACCTATAAATGGCTGTCAAGCAAATATAGCGTAATAATGACAATCTATATATTTAAAAAAATAAGGTATTCTGCCATGGCTTCCTTTAGAGCTTCTACAGAACCGATAGTAATATTTTTTCCTTCAAATGAAAGAATGTGATCCCTAGATGTGTTATCATATATTATTTGTTTTGATTCAGCAATATTTACGGTGTAAATTAATTAATTAAATCATTCTTTAGTAGTACGCTTATCAATAGTCAACTGTTTTCTTCCAAAGGGTGATTGTTTCAAAATCGATATACACGAGTCGATAGATGTCCACGATGCTTCATGGTGGTGCTGCGTGATGTTTTGTTTTGATTGTTGAGATTTGTTTACAATTCAAGGTTTTGTTTCGGTGTAATAATTGCATTGTGGCGTAGACAGTTTTGTATTTGCGTTTGTAGTGAATTTTGTAGAGAACATTCGGACAGTGGGTTTTGCTCGGTTGTACTGAAGTAGTGAAGTTGTTCACAGGTTATGTCGAATTCCGAAACGTTGCCCACGCGCCCCAAAAGACGCAAACGTACTACATTAACTGAACGCAGGCAGTCAGCGTAAGTGTCGTGATAGTGAGATCATTTCGCTTTCTGCGTGGTCGTTGACTATGAAATGTCAGTTTTGTTCTGCTTTGTACTTCACGTGTGAGAGAAATTATGCAAACGAGTTTACTCTGCGTTGCTTAAATGGGAAAATAAGTTTATCTTCAAGCAATATACCTGAAGAAATCAAAGTTGTTTATAGGAGATGATAACACATCGAAAAACTTTAGAAATAATATCCGTCAGTATAATGGGGTTCTTTCTTTTGTGTCATTTGGCGCCGATATTGCATTGCCACCTGGTCATGGGCCATACGTGTTCAAAATTTTGGGAACTCCACATCACAGAATATCTTCGTTATATCCTGAATATCTAAACAATGCAACTTATTGTGAACATTAGTCTGCGCACAGTATTTTACATTAATCTCAGATCACACCGTCAAATTTTGACGGGTTTTCACTAGTAATATTTAAGGAAAGAAATAAACCTGCAGATTCTTGCAAAATTCTTTATGGTTAGAACATTTGAAAATTGAGGGTGTTTGTGAAGAAAACACATTTTGAAAGCGTTTTCTTTATGTCTACCCTAGTATATTTGTTGTATTATTTCCATTTATCGTATTTGTATTATTGTATCAATATTGTTACTTTTTAATGCACATTTCACATAACAATTATATACCGCACAAAAATAAATGATATTTATGGGCTTTCTTTAAACTATCTTATGTAAATGGCAATTGGAGAGAAGAGGATATTTGACTCCGAAGTCAAATTATTGTTATAAACTGAATAAGCATAACATACTAGCTTTGAAGATTGCATGGCGACCACTTCGCGTTCGATTTTTCAGCTTTACTCTTATTGGAACTCCGCATAACCTCACAGCGACCACCCCAACTGCATTTCGCAATCGCCGTCCGTCTCCCTCACGATTTTTGTCAGCAGCTCCGCAAACTAGGAGTACATGAGTGGGGCACTATGCCGCTTACAGCCAGGTCAGATTCGGATTTACATCTCGGGAGGCCTTAAGCACGACGAAACTATGAGTCCCCTCATACTATTGGAATATTAAATATGAGTAATGAAAATTTGTACAGAAAACTATACCATTTGCAATTAAAAAATTATATTAAAATAATAAAAATCTATACTTATAAGTTAATTTTCGAATTATTTTTTGGGTACATTGATGTGTATCAGTTAAAAAAGTGAAATAACTTTATTAAATACATATTCGTATCGTTAAGAAACTGCGTCATTATTAGAACACTTTAAACTAAAATATTTTACATATTTTATGAATCTATATATAAATTTTGTTTAAAAATGTAAGGGGGGTCCCTATCCAGAGGGTGACCCTAGCCATGTCCTGAGTCTGCTTATGCATTAATCCACCCCTGGATACAGTGCGTTGGTGATTCTCACATTAAAAAAACCATGTCGAGAGTTGTCGACGAGCCGTGTGGCACAACGGCGAAGCGACCGCTCCGTGGGAAGGTCGGACGGGCGGACGGACATATCGACGTCCCCGGCATGCATACATCCCTCGCAGGCTAATGCTGACAAATGACACAGCATTAAATGCAGATGTGCCGAAACATTTACCCTGAGCGTGTTTGCTGCGTGTGCGGAAGCTGTTCGCTTGGTTTTAAAGCAGCGCACCCCATGATGTGCGCGGGTGGCGGAAAATTGGGGCAGAAAGGGGTCTGCACCTCCCCGAGATGATTTATTCCTGCTGCTGATGTATTGCTCTTGTGTTTTGGAGCTTCAATCGAATAGCGTATTTTTGAATTTCCAAGCCGGTGAGCATTTTGTTGTGTCGATGATCAACTACACAACTATTTTTACTAATAGAGAGTTTACGTATTAAAACTGATTCTATTTCACCTCATTCTTGATATCAATGGAGGCAAGATGATATTTTCATTTGTGTGCTGAAAGTAAGAATATTGAAAATTGCAGCTCAGCTCTATAGTATTCTTCGGTGTGAATTATCCTTCCATGAATTCATTAACAATTGCTCTATAATGAAGATGCAGTTTGTGTTATGATAAAGTATGCTTCATTTTATTACAGAAGGGAATAGCGTTTTGAATTTTTGTATATCTAAGTTAGTCATCTTTAGATTTACTACACATAACAAATTTAATGATAGTAGTAAGAGTCATTAAGAGCAACTAGAAAGATTGGTTGGCAATGTCACAAGCAACGTTTTATTCGTTTTTATCTGAGTTGTTATTATTGTCTTCATTGCGAAATATTTTCTTTTTTTGATTCCCTCCTCATTGACATCACGACTCTGTTAGTCTGCATTCGTTGACCCTTTCAATACCCCAGAGGCGTTTCATTTTAGACGCAGTGCGTCACAGCAAAAAGTTAGGCCATCCCACGCCGTGCCCTGCATCGCCCTGTTGATAGCCTGTCAATCTCCGCCTTCCCCCTCCTCCCCCTTCCCCCACCCAGCCATCCGACGCCCCTGGCCGCTCCCAGCTGGGCGTCGACGCGATCGTGTTGTCTTTCACTGCGCCCCTCCCATTTCACAATATTTTGTCACCGGCATTGTGTTCGCCCCTGGCAGTACAAGAGAATTGCATGACATTATTTTTAGTAAAGGTCTTGAAGGCTTTATGTCTTCACAAAATTTTCGTGGTAAGAAATTGTTCTTTAAGTTTTGACAGAGTGAGTTTTATTGTATTTAAACTTGAGTTCTGCGGATTTTCTTCTCCCCTTTCGTGCAAACAATCTGTCATTTTACAAATTCCATCACACCTGTAGTTTACTTTTGATGTTTTCATTCATTTATTTCTTCGTTGCCCTTTCTTCTCCAATTTATTCTCTACCATTATCAACCTTTTTACTTTGTCTGTATATCTTCATATATGAGGCCTGTTCAGAAAATTGATGAACCAAAATTTATTTTTAATTTTACAGATTATTGGTTCTTGTACCCTTCACATTAGTCGCCTCCTGTATTCACACACTTTCCCAGTGGTGTTTCTATTTCGTGAAGCAGACCTGGGTAGCTTCAATTGAAATGTGCCTTAAGGTCTGAGACGCATTTGCTTTGATGCCATCAACAGACTGAAATCGGCGTTCTTTCAGCCCAGATTTTAATTTCAAGAAAGAAGAAAATTTCACAAGGTACCATATCTGGAAATTAAGAAGTCTGAGGGAGGACATTGATCAGATTTTTGGCACAAAACTGGACAAAGCTTGTGAACTGGTGCATTGTCGTGGTGGAAAACCAGGAGTTATCTCGCAACGCTGTAGCAACGCAGGTCTCTTTTCGCCAATTTTTTCACGTAACCGTTACAAAACGCCTCGACAATACCCGCGGTTTACTGTTTCACCTTGAGGCAAGAATTCAAAATGCACAATTTCATTAAAGTCGAAAAAACAGTGAGCATCACTTTGACATTGGATCAAGACTGACGTCTTGGAGATCTTTTGCAAATCCAATGTGATGACTGAACTTTTGTTTGAATGTCATTTCCATAAGCTTGTTTCACAAGCTGAAATGTTTCTGTGAAAGTTTTCCCCAGTTGCAGGCAAAATTTTACGTTGCATCGTTGTTCTAGAAAATCACGCGTTTCAAAAATCGGCACTGACACTTACATACGTAGCACTTAAACAACAATGTTACGAAAACAAAACACGACATCAGCAATCCAAGAATATTTGGGTAGAGAGGAGGTTATGAGCATCACGATTTTGCCAACCGCAATTCTTTTAAGTATTTTCATTAGCACGATATTAAAAACGTTCGGTAATGTTCTGAACAGACTTCGTATGTTATTCATTCCTATTCTCAAATCGGTTGTTTGTATATTTGTTTTCTGTCCTTCGATATCATGATTTTCTTTCCGCACCTTCATTTACGATATCTTTTCTGCTGCTTGCTACCCGATACTAATCGTATCCCCCCAGCGTTGCTAGACGATCAAAGGTATATCCCAGTACCAACCTTCAGAAATTCTGGTACTTTCACTAAAACTCCTGATACCAATGACAATTTAAATTCTAAAATTGTTCATATTATGACTTTATTATGTTTTAAACGCGCGCAGGAAGTTAGTTAAATTTAACTAGATATCGATTCATTATAAGTCGATAAACTAAATGGAAGATGGTTCTATGTGGATGTGATTCCTGTCCTTTTCTACCATATCACGAGCTAGGAAAATGCCATCCTATTTCACCTTTTATGTTTTTACAGCAGTGTTTTCACCAATATCATAGTAATTAGTATTATTGGTGATAGTTTTAAATTATTGAATAAAAAATATTATACGAATTTTAAATCGTACATCATCAATGCCGTGCCCATAAAAGCTTGGTATTTAAACGTACCAGGGTGTCTTTACCCTGATACATGCTATCTTTATTAAAAATCCTGATAAAAATGCATCTGGCAACACTGTATCGTGTATGTCTGGCAACACAGTATCTCCCTACTTTTCCATTTCTCTCCAGCGCTTCTCCGCTACTCCTTTGTCTTGATATCCATATCATCCGCTGTTTCATACAACAATGTTGTTGCCCTGTGCGGTCGTCGCAGCCCTGAAACGTGCTTCTTATCCCCGACATCGTTCTCCTCTTACAGCATTTCACCGTGCTCCGCACGTGTGCCGTGCGCTGAGAGGCCTGCTGCGGGCCAGGCGGCGCGGGGCCTTTTAGGGAAGGCGAAACCTCCAGCGCCTACGGTCCTTCTCCCTCTCTTCCGCCACCGTCACCACCTTTTATCCTCTCCCTAGTGCGCCTGCGTCTAGGAATGGCAGAAAAATATTGATATTATTAAAACATTATGTTTTCCAGCAAAAACATCGATATATTAACATCGATATTTTGCTTTCGATGTTTTCTTCACATCGTTATTTTGTTGCGAAAACATCGATGTATATTTAATTTTTAATTACTTTTTTAAATAAAGGGGTTTAAGCACGTTGTATAGTTGCAGCAATCCATAGCAATATCGTTGTTTTGCGTCATCCTCTTTATCACGATGTACATTTCGCCTGTGCAGTCTCAGGAAGTTTGGGAGCTCCTCGTGTTAAGAATGTGTGGTATCGCCAGGCGTATCATTGACAGTGATGACTGTCTGAATTGCCTGAATTGACAGTGAAACACGAAATCTATAGCAAAACACGATGTTCTTTATTCTTAATTTTATTCTTTTCATTCGATAATAATTTTTACATACTACTAACATGCTGGTAAGCAAACAGTAAAATATAACCCTTTTATGTACTGTAATTAAAAATGGGCAGGCAAATAACATGATTAAAACATCGATGTTTTAAACATCCATGTTTTCTCGTCGATGTTTTCATCGACATCGAAAACCCTTTAGGAATGTAACGAAACATCCATGTATCGATGTTTTGGTAAAATTTTTCATCACTAACCGCGTTCCTCCTCGGTCTTCCCTCGCCCGCGTTTCGCTGCTATCAGCGCTGCTACACTGTCTTAGCACTGGGAAGATTATTTTGTTATAGTAGTTCACACCAGTCGAAATTTTTCATATTATCTGGATTTTCTAGTCCGTTGCTTTTTAGTGACAGGCCGGTTTTTATTTTTTTATTTCTACCTGTTCATTTTTTACAAACTTTTTAGGGTTTTGAATAACAGATACATAATAGAATTTTTTGGCAAGTTGCCAGCGTCTTACATATTAGGTATTTAATTTTACACGTAGTTGAATAAGAAACATTTTCATTATATTCGATTTTAAAATAAATAAAGTTGGAAATATATACACGTGAAAAGTTTGGAAATGTGTGAATGTGTTTGGGAATGTGTGAATTCCTAGTTCGTTGTATTGGGAAGCAGGAGAAGAAAGTAGAGTTAGAAAAAATTATTGGTTTAAAGATTGATAGACAGACCTTGAACGGAGTTTTCTACAGATGCTTATAGAAGGCCATAGAAATTCAATGTATAATTTTTCTTCGGCAATTCTTTCACAAATCCCTGCATTTTAAAAGCGCTTTTGTCCTCGTGCTGAGGTGTATAATTAGCAATATTTTAGGGTTGATGGTGGTCCTCGATTGCGTGGTGCATGCTTAATCATGTTGAGATTGTTTACGTGTATAATAAATTTATTCTGTAGAATTTCGTCTTAAACGCGAAATGAATGTCTCTTTAAGAGATCGGACACACGGCAACCGTTCATTTGCATAAGCTCTTTCGTGGTTGAACGTCCGCGGAGTGTGGAACGTACTTATACAGAGTGTATAATTTAATTCGTGCGTTTTCGAGATCGTTTGCAGGTGTTCACTGCCAATGAACCACTTATGATTCTAAAGTAACTTTTCATAGAACGAAATCACAAAATTCTGCGAAATCATTGTCGCCTTCCATTGTGAGTGTGTCGCTAGAACAAAACTGAAACCAGTAAAGAAAAGGGCTAGTGGGAATTCTGATTTGGTCGACACAGTCGACCGACTTTTGCCGAAAGTAGCGAGACTGACGATGACGGCAAAGCCTCGAAAGCCGACTATCTTAATAAAGCTAATATGTTGACGAAGATGACCTCTTTTATTTCTTCTGAAAGAAAAGGGCGAATTGAGGAACACTAACGTGTCAAGCGGTCTCCCTTGTAACTCGTTGTCTATTCATTTGACAGTATAAGAGCTGTTCATGTATAACGATGGATTAGTGATTCCGGGCTCGTCAATTGCTAAGGTCATAAGTCCGATAAGTTTAATGTCTGTTTTATCACAGGAGGTGGCTGTGTTATTCCCCCGCTGAATGATTAGATCCAGAGGAGGCCTACACATTGCATTCAGGGTTTTCCCATCCAGGTACCTCTTACAACCGAGGAACAACACCAGCCGGGTTGGTCTCACGACATGTGTGGTAGTGTAGTGCATGTGAGTAAATGTGTATGTAAATAAGGGGTGAGATGGCTAGGAAGAGGAAGGAAAGATCGCGCACAGTCCGTGCCTTATTTGTACTACTCCGGCATCTGCCTGAAATTGATCGGAGAAACCACAGAAAAGCAGAACAGAACAGCCAGCAGCTAGAATTCTCCTCTAGACAGTCGCTGAATTTGACCCAGGGGCGAAAATCCTGCTACTGTGAGGACATGAACCCTGAGACTTTTCGACCAGAGGCTCTACAAATAACATTAGTTGATGTCCTGAGACAACACGGCCGTCGGTTTCACGTTGAGACTGCAAATCTGAACTATGATGAATTACATTCTTCAACACAGCTGGAATCAGTGAAATTTCTCTTATAAATACATACATATGTGCAAGTTCAATTTTGCTTAGTCTGTATTCTTCCGTCACTCCTATTTTGTAATATTGATTTTAACTACAGGATTATATTGTTGTGTGACGATGAAAAAGCCCACCCTAAGGTTATGAAGACCAGTTTACGTCGGTGAAGGTATGTCTTCGTGCTAACCACACGAATCTCTCATCCAATAGCCGAGAAGCTGGGTCACCGCTGGTCGGCGAAAGCCCGTAGCGGTCTGTCGAGCCATAGGACACAAACAGAATATTTATAATTTTCTGCGTACTAACTCACGTACCATCTGTAATGCCTTTGCGTACCACTAGTGGTTCACATAGCACCGTTTAGAAACCCCTGCTCTAGCGAACAAATCGGTCCGGCCTAGCGTGCGTTTCGCTTGCCGTCACCGCATCCACGTTCCTTTTCCCTCACTTCCACTCCGGCCCTTTCTCGTCGCCTCCACCCCCACTCAGGTCTGCGACGCTTCCATCCGCGCGCGGTCGCCCCCCCCCCGCTCCCCCCCCGCGCCACGCCCACCACACCCAGGCGCGCTCTCGGCCCGGCTTTCCAATACCCACCAAGCGTCAGAAATATGTATCAACCCACACAGTGGACGTCGATCACGCTTTGCATATCGCAAGCCCTCGGCGACGCACGCGGCGGCGCGGGAGGCGGCGCCGCGCGATTTTAACGCTAGGGGCGGTAAAACGACGGATGCATAAATATCGTTTTCCGGCAAAAGCGTAAAACCTCGCGCGATGGCGCTTTGGGATGAACGAATACGTAAAGGCGTCTAGTTTTTTGCTGTGGAAACCAGTGGTAAAACGGATTTCCATACACTTATGGATGAGCTATATGCCCCATGAAAAAGGATGAAACACGCCTTTGAAGGCAAAACATGCTCATCAGAAAGTCTCTGAAAGAAGGGTCGCAAACGAAGTCAGAGTTGTTATCTTGAAACTGCTGGTGTGATAACATCTCTCGCTTCACCAGTTACGAGCGGAAACCACTGTTACATCCTTTAGATTCTCCTATAGACATTTCCCTCTTTCTTTGTAAGGTCTAATAAAAATAAATATACTGAGTCAATTCTATTTATTTTTTAACATTTCGAGAGTATTAATGTTTGTGGTATGATCGTGTTCTGTTTGTATGAATGTTAATATTAACTTTCATCATGTATGCGGGTTCAACAGCTTCATCAGCAAACCTTGGATAATTTGCTGGCAGCTCATGATTTACAGTTAATCAAATTCTTTCTGTAAATGATTTGATTGCACACTCTCCTCTCGTCACGCTAACTCTAATATTGCAGTTAGAAAACTTAGACTTGAATGATTAAGATTTTAATGCGAGAAACCTCCCATTTCGTTTTCTGGTATTTTATAAAACATAAGTTTCTCTAGGGGAAATATCTTATTTTTCTTCTAGGCAACACCAGACGTGCGCCAGAGCAGTAAGCGAACAAGCGGACACGGCAAGCGATCTTTCCTTCCTCTTCCTTGTCCTATCCTCATCCATTACTTACACACACACACACACACACACACAGAAGTACTACAATACTTCACATGTCAGAGGACCACTCGGAAACTTAGAGCTTGTTCCGGCTTGGGTGACGCCCCGCTAGTGGTAGTTATCTGGTTAGGAAAAAAACCGCAGGCCGGCGTCTCAAAAAATCCGCGCCAGTCTCACCGTTCACCGCGGAAAGATTTCCGACGACATTCGCGATAACAACATGCACTACACTTACAGTCAGGGTTGTCAACAATTTTAATGTAAATGGGAAGACACTTGAAAATGAAAAAAAAAATGCACCAACACTGTTCTTTTTATAAATACTTAATTTAGACTCAGCTCTCATTCTTAGTTGTCTCCATTTGCGATTCGATTGCAAAAATTCATTCACAAAATGCAGATGAAGATGATCTGAGTGCCTTTTTTTTATTTTAGTCGCTAGACACACACCATCATGCATGTGCCTGGCGGCGTTTAGAAATAGAATATTCATGTTTTCTATTCAAAAGTAAACAATAAACGATACGACATAGCATGTGTTAGTCGTGTGATAAAGTAAATGACAACAAATGCTAAAAATGTACTAAAAGGAGGACATTTAAAATACAAAGTAGGACGGGAGTACAATTGACAATGGAGGACGGTTGGCAAGCCTTACGAGACTAATGGCGTTATCAGTTGATGCGCCCGGAAGCACTAATTACTTAATCCTTCTGGTCTAAAACATCTGAGCAGTAAATAAATTGAATGATTCACAATGCCCACGTTTTATTGAGCTCTCCATTTACTATTTGCAATAAGAGTGGAACCAGAAGTATGGGCTATTATTTTGTTAGAAATACTATTAACTCAAACCTGTAGTTTGTTTAATGAAAATAAATGTTCTATAAATCGGGAATGAAAATGTCTATTGTCAAAATTTATTAACCTTGCCATGTTAATACTTTCATTAATCATTCAAATACGTTTAGTTAGAAGGAATGGAAGAAATTCCACAGCTCAAGAAATTGTGCGCAGATTGTATTTCTTCCCCTTCGTTGTATACAGTTTTACAGTTAATGGACAAAAATAAATCAAATGAAATCAAATGATCGTTCATGTTCCCAAAATCATTCGATTCTATTATATTGTTCTGTGTGTGTAAAACGAGAAATATTATTTTAGTGTAAATGTACTGGCTAACACATATGTTTAATAAAAATCTCTAACTTGCAACTTTATTTCAAACAAAAACTATTTGTAGTTTTCCGACCCTAAAACAATTAAATCTTTCTCGCATAAATCCACCTAATTAATTATTTTCAGTGAATTGCGGACAGTGAAGCGGAAAACAAGCAGAGAGTCAAAAGTCTCGTAAGGTCAGGTCGAGCGCACAGCACAAGGGCTGTGGAGCTGTCTCCTGCAGACGGGTCATAAATCGCCCCGGAGTGGAAATAATGAAATATGGACGTCCGCGCTCCGGTGACATTTCCGCCCGGCGAACTGCGAATGTCTCTATTTCACGCGTGACGTCCACACAGGAAGCCAAAAGATTGAGATGTTCACCATGTGTGTATAATTTTTTTACGTCTACTTGTATTGAGACTAGAGCACTGAGCTTTCACATTGAGCACTAGAGGCTTCTGATGTAGTGAAATTTAAAAATATGCTCAATTCCATCTTGATCATCATTAATAATACTGAGATTTTTATCATTATTATTATTGTTGATAATGATGATAATGACTGACACTGTAATTGGTTTGATGTATTTTTTAGTTGTTATCATTATTGATTACATTATTATTATTATTATTATTATTATTATTATTATTATTATTATTATTATTATTATTGTCATGTCCCTTATACAGTGTAGTGAAGTGGGGGGAGGGAAGGGGAGGGGAAGGGAGAGGAGTACAGTGCAGTGTGGTGTAGTGAAATGAAGTGAAGTGTTAGACAAGCTGTAAGTCAATTAAGAGATAATTAAAAATTAATTAGAACTAGGATATCAATCTCTAATTCTAATGTAATTCTTTTAGTAAATATTCGTAATAATTTTGTAATTGTAAATCTAGTTGTAATCATGTTTGCCACCGAGCATTAGCTCAAAGCAAACTTTAATAAATATCTATCTATTCTTATTTCTGTGTCTACGGACGTTCCCTCCCCGGCTGAGACTTACTCGAGGCGCATTCATCATGGTACCTACCAGCCTCCACACACCGCTTTGATTGATTGATTGACCAGTGATTCCAGGCGTACCAACTGCTAAGGACGATAGTCAAGTAATTATAGTGCATGTTTTTATCGTGGGAGTGGGCGGTGATCTTGTCTTGCTAGGAGGCGAGATCTGGCGCCAACCTAATTGAGCACAATTGCATATTGCAGGAGAAAATATGCATATGTATTGAAATCGGTTGTGGTCCGGATGTTGTGTTATTGAAATCGGTCCGGTTGTTGTCGTTTTGCAAGAAGTTGCACGTGAGTCATAGCGTTTATTCCTTTATTAAGATGCCTTCACACGGAGCCAATCTATGGCACAACCGAGAAGTGGCAGACCCCTTCAGACATAGGCACTGCCGACCACCACTGACGGTAGCGAGGAAGGTTTTGTGAAGGCTCAGGCAGCCGAGAGGCAGTCAGCAGGCAAAAACCTGGCTCAGTGGCGCATCTACTGTAAACGCTGCCATTTAAAACTGCTAGCGGTCTGACGCGCGCGTGTGCTGCTGGTGGCAGGAGTTCGCCATCGAGCGCCACAGCACTGCGACTGTGTCGCCCGTGTGAACACCTTCATTTAAACCAGGGGTCTCCAAACTACGGCCCGCAGGCCACATCCGGCCCTGGACAGTACTTTATATGGCGAATGTGAAGTATATTCTAATTCAATTTATTCGTGAGAAGCTCTAACATTTTATTGTAAGATATAAGAATCTGGTTTCCTATTGTTACACACCCTTTGGTCTACATACCAGTCATGTCACGAGAGTCGTACCATTGCGACTGAAGTGATGAAGATTTGAGGGACATTTTAATAATATTTGAAACAAAACTTGAGCCATTGTTTATTATTGTTAGAGGCTAAAAACAATTGCATTGCTCTCCTTGAGGTACATTTTAAAATTATTTGTCCTTTCTGTGTTTTAGAAAAGAATTGTAATTAAATTTTGAAGTTTTGTAGCCCTCAATATGTATTAATTATTAGAAATATTATGACTATTGTGTGCTCATATGCCACACATGTTTTAATAATTAATTTGAGAATTGTTAAGTGATTTGTCGTTCATTAATTAAATTAAATTTCACAGAGGATAAATTCCATCCTACCATAAATTTTAAATTTTGGCCCTCAAGGCACTTGAAAACTTCCTTCCTGGCCCTAAAGTACAGGAAAGTTTGGAAACCCCTTATTTAAATCAATGTTTTCTAAGCAAACTCGGAAGCGCTGCTGTGTGGCGTCGTGTGAAGGAGCCAGGCTGCACATAATCGTATCGCTGACCCCGCCTCTCGTATGCCTTACATCTGGACTTATACAACAAGCTCACACAACTTGCTGTGAATGGGCAAGGATTTGATGATAGTATTTTGGGGCCAATCCTGACACATGTTGTGCTAGGAATGCACAATATGCATTTCTTACGCGGGTTTAGAACTCTCAGTCCGGATTTAACGCGTACCAAAATCCCCGGTGCCACCCAGGTCGGCCAGGAATGGAAGGAATAGGGTGGAAAGGCGATATTTAGTGATTGGTAGAGACCTACCATGCCATGATACCCAAGCAAACATCTATGCTCAAGAATAGATTCGATCCCGCAACAACCAATTCTGCCAAGGTTCCCTTGTCGATTCATTTTTTTCAATTATTTCGAGTTCCCAAACAGCGAGAATGAAATGAATATCGATCAAACAAGGAAGCTTTTCTCGTGCTTCCTTCCCTTGAACAATTTTGTGTCTCTTTATAGAAACGTAAAAGTAAACTACGTGGAATTGTATTATCAGAAAACATTTTAAATATTTAAATAGCTTCTCAAATTTGAGAAAGTATAGTGGCTTACATTGTTTCTCAAAGAAACTGTTAACTTAAATCAAATACAAACTTTCTCAAAGGACGTAAAACCAGTCTCAATTTCAAAACGCTCCTGTCTTGTTTATTGCTGGAAACTGAACGTAGAAATTATAGGGCTTTTACTTGCTTGTATTTCGCAAGAAGGGAAAGTTATGTATTCGTGCACCGGAAAATGACGAATTTTCGGCAGAAAAAACTTATTGTCGGGCCCTGGTAAGTACAATTGCTATAAATATAGTCAATTACTTCCTCTAACCTGTGTGAGTCTCTGTGTGGAAAAGAATTTGGTGCTTGAAAACACTTCTGCAGGTTTACGTACAGTATAATATAGAGAAGTAGATAGAAATAATGCGAGAATATACGTGCTGTTGTAGCACCATTAGTTATTAATTGATATAAAACACAGATAATTATTTCAATATATTATATTATCCAAAACCTTAATACACTGAAATTATGAACCAGTGAAATTGTGAAAATAAAACCACAGAAATTTTGAAAGCACTGAAATTCTGAGCCAGCAAGCAACATTTCTTTCCCGTCTTAGAAACCAATGCAAAGGAGAAACTTACTAAAAAGAAAAAAGAAAGAACAAAAACTGAAGGAACAATAATACTAACTAATAAGAAAGGACAATAACACTAACTAATTGGTGTACAAATCACTCGGAAAGGAAATTTAAATGTGCTATAATTATTACAGGGACCCTAATTGTTTTGTCAATGAGACCGGCCATCGAATCAATGTTAGAAACCAACGATAAACTTCCAGTCATAATGAAATTATATATTTGATTATACGTCTAGCAAGTCGACACTATGAACTGAACGTTGAAGTTGGCGTTTTAGGTGACATGACCGTACCTATGATGATGTATAATTATCGCGTACTTACCCCCATATTTAGTCGTTTCCATGACACTGAGTAATGCGTATGTTCTATGTGCACATCTTGGTATTAATTTGGATCTACCTCCCGTACCTCAATCATTATTCAGGATAGGCCATTGTTAATTAATGGAATAGCTACGGGTGCTAGGTGAGTAGTTCGAAGCTGAACGCAGGGATATAAACAGTAGCAGCCCATGATGTAATTTCACTGTAATTTCTGCGTCGTAGTATATTTATAAAGTGCACTTACGATCTGTTTAGCACAAATATAAAATTAAAAATGCAAACTTTATTTGGTCAGTATTTATATCAGTTTCCCGCTACCATCTAAATGCACACCGGAGATTGTAATTGCATTTACTATGCCACATGCATTTATGGATTTGCGTGCAGCTAGATTTGTATAATATTTAAATATATGAGCTTAATTATCCAAAAACATATTAAAGAATTCATTTGATGTTCATTGTTCTCAAAGTAATAAATAGTGAAATAAAAAAATCTTACAAAGAGACATTGCTTACAAAATTCCCATAATATGTATTAATCACTCTCAATGAACATGTGTGTAAATACAACGTGATTGCAGGCAACAATGGTTCGCGCAACATCTACTGAGATAGCCCCAAGTAGTCAAGCCCTTTTAGTCAAGCTATTTTGCATACCTTCCATGTATCGGAGTTCAGTTTAAGATAATCAAATGCTTCTGCAGAAGATTTTCACGACGTGTTCCTTTTTCCCTTAATCTCTCATTCTACATGGTCTAAAAGCTCCTGTATCTCAATGAGTAAAAACTAGTGGAGCTACAACACCACAAACATTATAGCATTATTTATATTTTTTTTAATTTTTCAAGATTTCATCGTATTCAACGAAAATCAGACTTGCGACGCTATTTTAATGTACGTTTCTTCTAACGGTGGAAAAAAATTTAAAGAGAAATTTTGAAGCAGTTTTCCGTGTACCATATCCGTTTCTTTATATCAAGTTCTACACCTGGGATCTTTGTGGTCCCCAAGCTTTACTGACAACTGGAAGTGGTAAACACGAATGTCTATGGCAAATCTGGGTATACTGGGTGTAAATAATTAATTTTATATAAGAATACCTTTTCTAAGTTATTTTCAATAACATCATAAATATAATTTATTCACATTAAATATTTCATAAAAGGAATAATCGCCACCGTACGTTCAGACACATTTTTGAAATTCGTGAAACTATGAAATATGAATGGGAAAATTAAAGAGTTCACCTTAGATTAAAATCAAAATCTATCAAATAATACCTTAGTAACAAAAAAAATATAACTCTCTAATGAAATTTGGAAAATAAATGAAAATGGTCTCGTACCTGCATAATAAGTGCACGAAGATATATCTAGAAGATCTAAATTATCCTGCAAATATTCAGAAAAATATTAGCAAATTAATGATCGTGGGGTCCAAAAATATCTCAGATATGGTACGAGGGTTAAGAAAATAATTGTTTAAAAATTGCCTACATTTCATGCCAATGTTTCAGAAAATCAGGGACTTCAACGAAAATGAAGCCCTTGCGATTTTTATCGGTCCTTCACGATCTGAAGATTTTTTTGAGGACAAAGTTTAGTCCACAACTTTAGAAAATTTTTGGAAAATTTTCAAAATGTTTCTGAGTCTTCATGTAAAGTATCCCCAAAAATTCAAATATCTGTTTCAAACTCGCAGGGTCTTGAATTCGATTAGATCGATTGAGGAATATCAGTTTTGAAGTAAATCGACCCAATGAGTTGGACGGTAGCATTGATCAGAGACAGACGGAGAGAGGCGTTTTGCAGTCTATCAATTTTTCGGTATTCTTCGACCCACAAAACGTTGATTCTGACTTCCCACCTTGTGAGAGGGAGAAATTCGCTACATAAAAAGGCAAGATTCTTCAATTTTCTCGTTACCACGGTCTGGCAATAAGAGTTTTTTGGTTCAAAAATCTCCAAAATACGATGCACGATTACAATACTTTCTGTTCTCGCGAATAAGAGCGAGAAAGTACAGAGGAATTGTAGGGGTTTGAGAGTCAATTCATTTTATAATGGATACATGGAAATTAAAATAAGTTAAAACTTTCGTTCTCTGTTCATACTCGATGCAGGGGAAGGTGGGGCAAAGAGGAATTTTCATTTAAACCCCACAGATTTGGATCAGTTCTAGAACAGGTCTTTTGTTTAGAAAAGTATTGACGTGATTGTGCGAAAGTAACATGGGGCTAGCAAATCAGAAGAGGGAATTGTTGCTGTTTTTCTGATTTTCGTCCATGTCTTACAAAAACGTTCGTAATGTAAAACATTGTCTTTGGCATAACAATGCAGAAGCACAAAAGTACTTGTTTAAATGCCGTAGTTCTATAAGTTTATGTTTCATTGCTTTTGGATTGCTCATACAAATGTGATTTTTTTTAACCAAATTGTGCTATCGTCGAACGGGGCAAAGGGAAACGTTGCTATTCTACTTTGCCCCGAAATTTTTAACTGCATATTATTACTACTATAATTGTTTTAGGAGTAGGTGAGTTTTATGTTACCCCTCAGTATCTTTTATTCACAAACAGTTACGAACTGGCTTCAAAATCACCCAGACAAAGGGTGACTCTCCTCGAAGTCAATTCTCTCTTTGAAGAAGCATGTGTAAGGGCAGCCACAAGAGAGAATTCTTTCTCTGGATTTAGAAACACCGGGATACACCCTCAAAAATTTTCTAATGATGCATTCGTTCCAGCAGAAGCAACAAATTGTGAACTGTCTCTAGAATCTTCAAAAGCTACGTTGTAAGCTACACACACTACGTCGTTGGTGGAGGCAGAATCTCAGACCCTGATACTTTCTCCTGAAGAAATTCTTCCTGTGACAAAATTGGGGTCAAATTCGAGTATGTCCACCCTCAAAAGTGGAAAAATTACCATCATAACATAATCCTATTTGACAGATCTTACAGGTTCTGCCAAGGGACCCAATTCAAAAATGCCCATAGAGATAAAATAAATCTTCATTACATCAGTATATGATTTTTTAAATTCTGATTTACATTATTTACCAATATTTGTTTAAGCTGTAAATATTGTCTAATAAGCTCTTTTCCACTTTACCCCAGAGGTGGGGCAAAGTGGAAAAATGCACTCGCTCAGAAAATTAAAAAAGGAAAAACCAGTTTTACTGAAAGCAGCACAGACTTTCTATACGTTGTAGCAAAAAATATCAAATAATTTTTGAAGAATGTATCAATACTTTTTAAAACAAAATGTACACTGTATTGTTGCTGCAAACTTAACGGTTCTACTTTGCCTCACGTTCCCTACATGTTTACATGTGCCAGGCCGCATTCTGGGCACTTACTGTGCCGTGTTCTTTGGTAGAATATTCCAGCTTGAAAGTAATATTTTGAATTTCGATTTAGTGACAAATATATCAAATGCAATTTATTCTCTTCACTAAGGATTTTAGAATGAATACTCTAGAAATATAAATATAAATTTAGTTTCTTGCATGATAGTTTGATGATACTTAACCTTAAAATTTTGAACATGTTCCCACCATAACTAAATGCAGATAAGAACACGCAACTCTATTTCAGTTTTTTAAGTCGGAATAATTTTAAAACCTAAATTATAGATATTTTTTTCCCACCTGGGGCAATCATAACGTTCAACTTGTGTAACTTTCTATTTGCATAATCGTTTCATTTGCAGCAGTCCTCACATATCAGGTGGGCGCTTCAAAGGTGACGCGACTCTTTACATAACCAGTGACGTCGAGCTCTCTCCGAATACGTCAAAAATCGCTCCTTTGAGCTGGAAGGGAGTATACCACGCGTAAGCAAAGCACCCCGGGCGCTGCGCGGCGTCGCATCGGGGTAGGCAGGCGGCCTTGGGGCTCATCATGGCGGAGCTCCCGCGGAGCACTGGCGCTTTATTAATTAACGCGGCGGCTTCTGTGCGCGGACGGTGGGCGGAAGGGGGCGGGGGCGTGGGAGGGCGGGCAAGACAGGGGAATGCGTGATAGAGGAGATGGGAGAACGGGAGAGTACGCGGAAAGACCTGAGGGAGGAGGAGGAAGAGGGGTTTTGGAAATACGAGGGAGCGGTTAAAGCCGAGTGAGGGCGATGTATGGCGGGAGGGAGAGAGAGAGACAGAGAGAGAGAGAGAGACAGAGAGGAGAGAGAGAGAGCACGAGATGGGGCGGGAGCGAGAGACGGCGGGTGGGAGAGCGACTGTGCGAGTGGGTCTGAGAGCATGTGAGAGAGAGGGTGGGCAAGAGAATGTGTAAGCTGGTGGGGAGAGGGTGGGCAGGGGGTATGCAAGCCGGGAGGGTGAACCGGTCGGCACGTGGGTGGGCCGGAGAACGTGCGATAGAAGATGGTTTAGCGAACGGGCGGGCGAGTGGGTGAACCGGTGGGCAAGAGAGTGGGCTAGCAGGCGTACGAGGGAGTGGACTAGCGGTTGGACGAGGAAGTAACCCAGCGGGTGGGCGAGCGGTTGGACGAGGAAATAACCTAGCGGGTGGGCGAGCGGGTGAGCGAGCGGGTGGGCGAGCGGGTGGGCGAGCGGGTGGGCGAGCGGTGGGCGAGCGGTGGGCGAGCGGTTGGGCGAGCGGGTGGGCGGGTGGGCGAGCGGGTGGGCGAGCGGGTGGGCTGGAGCGGGTGGCGAGCGGGTGGGCGAGCGGGTGGGCGAGCAGGTGCGCGGTGAGCGAGCGGGTGGGCGAGCGGGTGGGAGAGCGGGTGGGCGAGCGGGGTGGGTAAGCGGGTGGGAGCGGGTGGGAGAGCGGGTGGGCAGAGGGTGGGCGGGTGGGCTAGCGGACGGGCGAGCGGCCGGGCGGGCGAGAGGGCGAGCGGGCAAGCGGGCGAGCGGGCGAGAGGGTAAGCGGGTGAGCGGGTGAGCGGCCGGGCGAGTGGGCGGGCGAGCGGCCGGTTGGGTGGGCGGGCAGGCGAGCAGGCGGGCGAGCGGGCGGGCAAGCGGGCGGGCGGGCGAGTGAGCGGGCGAGTGAGCGGGCGAGTGAGCGGGCGAGTGAGCGGGCATGTGAGTGGACGAGTGAGCGGGCGGGTGAGCTGACGGGTGAGCGGACGTGGGGACAGGCGAGCGGGCGGGCGTTCGACGGATTGGGAGGGCTTGTTCCCGCAGGAGGGCAGCGGCCGCGGCGAGCGGGGCGCAGAGTGAGAGAGGGCTGCGGATGAATGGCGCGTGCGGCTCGCGCTGTCTTTGTGGCAGTAAATTGTAATTAACTGCACGGGCGGCGCGGGAGGGGCTTGAGGGAGGCGCGTGGTGCGAAGCAGAGGCCGAGCGGGGCGGTGCGGGGGCGGGGGAGGGTATACAGGGAGCGTAGGCGCCAGCCAAGGGCGCGGGAAGCCGCCTGCCAAAAGCCCACGTAGTTCGATGCGGCGACAATGGGATCGAATAGATAATAGCTCGCCGATTTTTGTCTCGGGATATTTTGGTTCTCAAGTTCCATCAACCCTTTTTTTACTGCTACAACAATAAATATCAATCACTAGATAATATAGTAATATTCATAACAATAAAAACAAGTGTACATATATTACTCAGAAAACTTCGTCGGAACAAAAAAAAATTCATATTACCGATATCGGTACCAGACACCGTTATTGCTACGGATTATTTTTTTCTTTTTAAGAAGTAAATGCATACAGATTTACCAAGGAATCCATTGTCATTCTTCTCTACCTACAAGGAATGGTCCAACAAACACACTCTCATATGGGCATAAAATGATAACTTCATTGTATGGAGAAAGCTTCGAATATCAGACTCCCAAAATTTTGCAGGTGGTAATAATAACAGGCTTGTGTAGCAGTGAAATATTTGTTAAACTAGAAAGTAATACTGAAATAACTAAATTGTGAGTCAATAAATCAAGAAAGAAGTGACATTCGCCACTACCACCGACTAATAGCTGACTAGCTTTTTATTCCGATCAAGCACAGCCATTGTTTCAGTTACTGGGTTACGTAGGGATGAAATTATAGAATAGAACTTCCGAAGGAAAGCAACGCGTAAATATATGTACAGCCTGTAATCAACAGAAAAGATTCAGAGAGAATACTGCTTGAAGTGACTTGAAGGAAGAAAATGAGATTTCGCGCTGGAACACCAAGACTTAATGATATTTCCAGACAGTTTCATTGTTTTCATGTAATGAAATTGTGCTTCGAAGTAAAGCTTTAATCTTGGAATCTTAACAGATTCTATCGTCTTCTTGGAAACGGCTTTGTTTTAACTTGCAGCTCGCATAAAGTAACAAAGTCATTTCAATAGCATTTGATGACCCGCTAGAAACAGTTTTCTTCATGTTTATCCAGAGGTTTTAATGATACAAATGCGAAATAGCTAACACTTCATACTAAACTAATGTATTTCTAAAATGTAAAAAACATACGAAATAACAACTATTTCCAAGAATTTTTGCATGAATATATTTAAAAATGCTTTGTTTTTTATTCACAATTTTCACTGGTAGAATTCTACGGTTTTTTTATAATTCAAGTAATCGTTTACGGTTTCCTTAGTTCGTAGTTATACATTCCCCTTTAAACGTCCATGAACTGTTGAAGTTCTCAACACTGAAAACAGATATTTCTCACGCATCAATGAAGGGCAGTAATTATCTTTGATTTTCATGTACGACTGTAAGATTTTCTGAGAGAATACTTGTTCAGGAACTGCAAGCTACATTTTATTTCACTGACTTTGTAATTGATTCGTAGTTAATGTGAAACCTTAAAATGAAGTATGCATATTTCATTGTTCATAGGCACCTATTAGTACATTACGTATACATTCATGTTAGAATGGTACCCTTGATACAACGTCATAGCACGAAAGAAATGTAACCTACACTAGTGCGCTTTGTACTTCTGGATGATCACAGAAACATTAATTACGACAAAATAAAATTTCGTAAACATTAAACGTTTTAGAAATTTTTTTAAACTTTGCCAAAACCGACCCGAATTCATAATCGTCAAGCCTAATATCGTATAATAATTGTTATCTCTGATAAGTATTTCTCCTATTTTTTGATAATTTCTTCTAAACAATTATTTGTATTGACTTTATAACTTAGGATAAATCCTTTCCAAAAATAAGTTTCAGTATAATAAATAATTTGCAATAATTTGAATAATGATATAAAAATAATAAACAGACGCTATTCTTTAGATCTCCTGATTCAGATTTTATAGATAAAAAATTCATTCTTTTCATATCACATCTCTGGCCGAAGTAGAGTTCTTCAGCCAGGTACTTCCAGGACCGCGTCTTTCCGTGCGTCACTCATTGGGCGGCGGGCGAGAGAGCTCCTCCGAAGCAAGAACCCGCGATAAGAATGGCAGGGTAATTAATCACCACAGATATCACCAGAGGCATTGCCACCCCGCGCCGGCTAACCGTCTATCTTGGCCCGCGCGTCGCCAGTGCTCCTGTGTGATAGATGATGCAGCCCACGAACTCCTGTGCGGCCCTGCATAACTTGGGCCGCACAGACTCCTGCCTCTGCCCGCTCTACTCGTCCGACCACGCCCGCCCCGCCCTCCCGCCTCTACTCTCCCGCCTCTGCCCTCCCGCCTCTGCCCACCCACCTCTACCCTCCCGCCTCCGCCCTCCCGCCTCCGCCCTTCCGCCTCCGCTCTCCAGCCTCCGCCTTCCCGCCTCCGCCTCCCGCCTCCCGCCTCCTCCTCGCCTCCTGCCTCCCTCCCGCCTCTGCCCTCCCGCCTCTGCCCTCCCGCCTCGGCCCTCCCGCCTCGGCCCTCCCGCCTCGGCCCTCCCGCCTCCACCCTCACGCCTCCACCCTTCCACCTCCGCCCTACCGCCTCCGCCTTCCCGACTCCACCCTCCGCCTCCCTCCCGCCTCCCGCCTCCGCCCTCCCGCCTCCGCCTCCGCCTCCCGCCTGCCTCCCTCCCTCCCGCCTCCACCCTCCCGCCCCTCCCTCCCGCCTCCGCCCTCCTGCCCCCACCCTCCCGCCTCCACCCTTCCGCCTCCGCTCTCCGGTCTCCGCCGTCCCGCCTCCGACCTCCCGCATACGCCTTCCCGCCTCCACCCTCCCTCCTCGACCCTCTCTCCTGCACCCTCCTTCCTCCGCCCTCCCGCCTTCGCCTGCCTATCTCCGCCCTCCAGCCTCTGCCCGCCCCCACCTCTTTCTCTCTACCCCCGCGTGTGCTCGCCTCTGCCCCCCTCCGCTCTTCCCCGCCTGCCCCTGTACCCCCCAATCACCCCTTCCGCCCACGCTGCCCCGCCCGCACGCCCGTCTCCGGCCAAGGTTCGTGAACCCCGCAGCAAGGGCTCCCTTTAATTGAGGAGGCTGCTCAGAGGAGGCAGGGAGGGACCGAATCTCGTCTGATTCCGCTCGCATCGGAATCGGATGAGCGGAGTGGCTTCTCCCGATAACTGCGCCTCCGATTACCATCGACTCCGTTGCCAAGGAAGGCTCGTCTTGGGTGCGGTGCGCCCTAGACGTGCGGTCATCGGGTTCGAATGCACTGACAGGGTGTGAGATGAGAAGGATAATGTCAGAGCGGCGCTGGGGTTCATTTTGAATACGAATAAGCTGTCTTTGTTGAGACTCCTCCAAATATCTATGATCTGTACGGAAATTACTATAGTCAAAGGTCTAATCTGACATTTCCTCGCCTTCAATTTTACATTGCACCTAGTATTCTCGTTTATTCTAAGTGTGTAATTGCATAATTTTCCGCGATAATTTTATGGAATAGCCTACTCTCTTCTCTTTACCTAATCATTTCACTTACACATTTACTTACTTCGCGTGCTAATATCAATTCCTGAAATATATCGCCACTTATTCTTAACTTCTATATGTATCGTGTACCCTCCTGTAATTTTTGGAAAATAGATTCTGACTTCTTGTTACAGATTTAAATTTTTTATATTTTTCAAAATTATATTTTACATGTACATTCTCTTGTTTAACCCTTTTACAAAACGTCCTAATGCTTATAAGAAAATTGCTTTCTGGTCTATGGCTTTTGCTAGCTGTACCTCGTGTCACATTGCTTTATACGAACTTGTTCTTAGTCAACCTTACTTCTCTGGGAGAATATTATTTTAACATTACTTTCAGAATACACGGATTGATTTTTTTGAATTTATTTAACTTTTTTATGAAACAATTTGATTGTGGAGTAAAGTATCAAAACGTCGCAATAAATTGTTCTCTAACAAACATACACTTCAGTATTTGGTTAAAAATGATACATGTTTTTCTCTCACTTTAATATCATAGTGATGTTACTAGTATTTGTATTCCGACAGATTTTTTTTACTTTGACATTTATCCACAGGCAATTCGGATACTTTCTGTAGCTTTTCTTCCACCGCTATTAATTGTTAGGGTTAGAGAGTGTTATTTTAGATGTTTAAAAAATTATGTTCTCTATTTGTAATATTTAATGACTGATTTATATATATATATATATATATATATATATATATATATATATATATATATATATTCATTTAATAAAAACATGCCTGTAAAGATTTGCACATTGATTTAGCAGTTTGTAATTATACAAATCATCTATATTAAACAAGTTCACGATAATACATTTTAAACATAATAAAAAAGTCTAATATTTAAGAGAAAAGAATGGGCAATAAAACATGAAAGGAGTATGTTTAATGGGGTCTTCCATACACAGAAAGAGGTATATTTATGTAGAGTTGATTCATAATCTTTTCAATAATACTGCTTATCCCTTCCACAGACACGAAACCTCATTCATCCTCCGACATCCATAAGCAGCGGCAGTGTAGAGCACTGTCACAGGGACAGGTCGCCCAACTCCACCTCCGCTCCGCTTGCCCAATTCTCAGCACACGGAGGACAACCGATGCGTTGGGGGGGGGGTGCGTGGATTTGCCGCGGCCTATCTCTTCGGAGACGCGTCGAGACAACCGCAAGGAGCGCCCATCCCGGCGCTAATGATAGATGAGGCGTAATTTCCAGGGAGTCCATTAGCAAATACCTTGCGGCGCACATCTGCCCCGGAGGCGAGCCCGCGATGCCGGCTGTTCAATATTGATGAGAGGCTCCGCTGCCCCCTGCGCCTCGGCCCCTGGACAAGAGACAGCTCCAAACGGCGTACAGTGCACCAAGTTGCAGCACGGCAAAATCAGAATGTTCAAATTCATTAACTATTTCGCATTTTCGTGTGTATAAGTGTTACAGTTCCGTAAGCGTAGTGTTTTATCACGGGAGGTGACGGTGATCTTTCCCGGTTGGATAGTGAGATCCGGCGCCGTCGTACACATCGGCTTGTGAGTTGTCCCCAACCAGGTAGCTCCCAACAGCGTGGTATCGCCCCGGCCGGGCCAAGCTCTAAGCTCCTGACAAGTGTACGTGTGTGAAAGTAAGGGAAGGGGTGAGGATAGGGCAAGGAAGAGAAAGGAAAGATCGCGCGCGGTCTGTGGCCTGTTTGTTAGGGTACTTGTCCGGTATTCCACAGGTTACCGTTACCACAGTTATTAGGAAAACACGGAAAACTACCGATGAGAGTAGCTTCTCCTCCAGACAGCCAGAATTCTACATATCTAGCTTGTATCGAAGATCCTGCCACCATCGAGACTTGAACCCTAGGATCTCCCGGACAGATGCAGTGCAGTGATATCCGTTGATGCACCTCAGCCGTTCAACATTGTTTATAAATTATACACCCGATTATAATGTAAAATACTTCAGGACATACGAGGATGTGGTATATGTCGATGACTTAGTGCACAAAAATTGTATGTCTTCTCATGGTCATCTTTTGAGTTAATATCGTTTTTGGACACCTCTCGTTCTTATCTACCTAGTGCACACAAATTGTATGTCTATGTAAGGAGGATCATGCTTTCTCCAAAAATCAAACATTGTCGCACCATTAGAAATTGTACCTTCACAAAATTTCAAAATTTGTTTTTTCAAAATAAGAAATTCTGACATAAAATATATCTGTGTCAACAATATATCAACTGCCAGCATTCGTATATAGGCTTATGTACCTCGCTTAATGCTTCAAGGCAGAAGTAAGGCGCGTGTTCAGACTGCGTCCATCAGACATTTATTTCGTGAGCCATCAAAATAAATTACGAAATACTATACGAGATCATTTTTGAGAGTCAAAACATTTACTTATCTTTTATGTAAATGCAGATTAAAATCACATAATATTGTCACTGACTTTACGTGAAATGTTTTTCAAAATTTCACTATCAATCACTATTCTTTATTGATTATGTTTTATGTTTCCTTCCAAGATAAATTTAGGATTCAAAACCAACTGTTTCAGTTCATAAATTGACAATTTGAAATTTGTCCGGATAGAATTGCAATTCCGTTCACTGAGAAGCTGTAAGCGGCGCAAGGACCTCTTTGATTGGGGAATGGGAGAGGGGTGTGGAGGGATGTAAGTGGCATGAGCGCGGGAGACGGCACGTACACAATCAATTACGTCCACTCTTCTAGCTAGTATATACTAGCCAGTCTCTAGCGTTCGCCCGAGTAATAAAAGCTTTTTAGCACACGAGTCTTGCGGTTAAAAATACTCTTCCAGCTACTTACATATAAGTCGATTTTTACTATAATGGTTACACCATCTTCTCAGCTTTATCTGTGCTTCCTGTTAGTCAAGTGATGAAGTCAGAAATGTCGAATAAGATTTTTGCATTAAATGTATGTTTTGGAAAGTATTTAGTGTATGAATTTATGTTTAGTAATGTCAGCCATTGCGAAGGGATATTTCGTCGTCCAACACAGGAATAATTTAAACATCCCATTAATTTTGATAAATTTCAGGTATCATCTTTGAAAGATAAGTTGTTATCAATATTTAAGCGCTTGCAAATCCCTCATGCTTTTATTCTTTATATTCAAATAATTTTATTTAAATATTTATCAAATCATTTTTTCAATCTTATTACCATACGAGTTCGGCAAAAAAGATAAATACAGATACAGAAAAAATATTTTCATTTGTGAACAACAAATACTATTCTATTTTACATTTCTTAGTTTTAAAAAATTATGTACGGTAAATGGTGTCTCCCATTCTTCGCAAATGGACGAAGCCTTTCTCGAATGTTGTCCATAGTTGTGTCGTTTCTCTTGGAACGGCAGCCACTGCTTGGGAGATGGAGTACTGGCAGAGTTGTGGGGGCGATGTTTGTACACTTGCGTCTTTAAGTGTCTCCAAAGAAAAAATCACAAGGTGATAAATCGGGTGACCTTGAAGGTCAGCTTATGTCTCCTTGCAAAGAGAAAAGACGTTCAGGAAACATCTCTTTCAAAATTGCTAGATAACGCCGTGAAATGTGAGCTGTGTCTCCGTCGTGTTGGAACCAGACTTCTTCTTACAAAGAATAATGGACAACTTTCGAGAAAGGCTTTGTCAATTTGTCAACAATGGGGAACTCCATTTACCGGGCATAGTTTTTTAAATCCCAGTAATGTAAAATGGCATAGCATCTGTAGTTCACAAATAAAAGTTTTTTTGTCTTTATCTTTCTTTGTATGCAGTATGCAACTGCCCTTTGAAATACGGAAAGTCTTTTTGCCGCATCCTATATCAGGAACAGGTTTAATAGTCTCATGCCAACACCATTTCGGTTCGTGGAGAAAACCAGTTACAGGCGGTGGGGGGTGGGTCCCAGGCGGGTTACAGGCGGATCCCAGAATGGATTGCAAAATATTGAAAGTAAATTTTAAATATTTAACTAAATCTATATGTATTTACGGGACCCAAGGACTGGTACGAGAAATATCGAAAGACAAGAGAACACGGTGGTCAGACGTTATAGTACGAAGATTGGGAAGACAATGGACCGTAACAGCAGGAGATCGCACAAAATGGGGAGAAGTCACTCACACACTCGACGAAGTCGATAGAGAAAAAAGATAACACAAAAAGGAACAGAGACACAAAAATAAAGAGCACAACGAAAACGACCTAAATGGAAGTGCTAGTGAAAAGTAGTAGTCAAAAGTGATGATAATTAGATACGAACAAAAAGAAGGGGCCAGTGAGAACTGAGCTGAAAATAAGACTAAAAATAGTAGTAGCGGAGATTTTCCTCAACCAGGTATCTCCCACAAGTGGGGCACCACCCCAGCCGGGGCATATTCTAAGTTCCCGACCGGTCTCCTGGCATGTCTGGCAGTGTAGTGCATGTTAGTGTAAGTGTGTGTAAGGGGCGAGGATAGGAGAAGGAAGAGGAAGGAAAGGTCGCGCACGGTCCGTGGCCTATTCGCTAGGGTACTGCTTCGGCATTCGCCTGGAGTTGATTGAAGAAACTACAGAAAACTAGCGATCAGAGCAGCCGGCCGCTAGAATTCTCCTCCAGACAGCGACTCCATTCGACCGAGCTGAGAAGCTACTGTCGAAAATCCTGCCGCCGTCAGGACTCGAACCTAGGACCTCCCGTTCAGAGGCACTGCAGTGACATCAGTTGTACACTGACCCACCGTTCCCGGCACAACGTTAGAGATTTTTGTCCTGCTAAGAGATGTGAATAGGCTAATAATAATAATAATAATAATAATAATAATAATAATAATAATAATAATAATAATAATAATAATAATAATAATAATAATAATATGTACTTAGCAAAATACTACATTTTCTGCAAGTTTGTGTTTAGAGATAAGACAGAGATTTTGACAGATTTTAGTCATGGCAGGGACATATTTTTAACTTTTAGTGTACTTCCAGAACTCTCCACAAAGAAAGATGGATACGTCCTTTTTAAAAATCGTGTTCAACATTCACTACATTGCTTTGAATTCACCGCATAGGTACACATATCTATCCTGTCCTTTACATCAACAGATAGTAACCTATTATTTTAACGTGATTATGAACTACAGACTAAGAGAACGCCTGTTTCCGCAAATCGATTTTGCAAGACGACCATTTCGAATTTTTCTTTTAAACATCCAATAAGCATTGAAAGATGAAACTAGAGTTAAGAGAGGTCATAAAAATGAAAGTCCTAAGCGATGAAACTGTAATCCTTACCTAATCAAAACATCAGAAAAGCTACACCGGGGTTCGTCACTGACTCAGCCGTTGTCTAGGCGACCGTTAATGAAACACGCGCACGGCTACTCCGCTTGTTCTGGCTGTCCTCAGCATGTGGCTCCCGGTCCTGCGGACAAGAGAAGGGCGCCTCGCGGCGAGGAGGCGGGGGGGGGGGCGTGGCAGCAGCACGGGGCGAAGGGAGCGCGGGGTGGTAAGTGCCACGCGCGGAGGAGAGAGATTAATTGCGGTCTGCCCGCACTGCATCTAGGAGAGCCTGTGCCCTACATACAGCGATAATGGTTATTCTAGGAATACGAAGATCAAATTTTGTAAATTTAACACGTTTAGGATACTTGAATAATGTAATTATATTAATAATAATTCTAATTCTAATAATTAATAATAATAATAATAATAATAATAATAATAATAATAATAATAATAATAATAATAATAATAATAATAATAATAATAATAATAATAATAATAATAATAATAATAATAATAATAATAATGGGCGGCTGGCACATAGGGAGCCAAAAATAATTCAAATTTCGTGCCGTACTTGGAATTCAGTCATTTAGAGCAATTCTTTGGTGTCAATTAACAGCAAAGTGTATACATTTCAAACGTACCGCGGTGGACTTTTTTCTGTAAAAACCGCGGGCGGGCTTCCAGAGAGAAAGGCAACACATTTTTCGTGTAAAACTCTTTGGAACGGCTGAACTGCTTTGAAATTTTGGACAGTTTTCCAAGACGGACGTCATAGTTCACTACGGGACGGACACTATGAACGAGTAGAGAGTTAATATTGCATATTGTCACAATTTTGCGGAATCCTTGCCTCCTTCTACTTGAGAAGCGACGCGATCGCATTTTTTGAAGATCGAGAAGCCGAGTGGTTGCGTGTGAACGCGCCAAGCTCGTGTAAAGACTGAAGGAATCGAAAGTGAGAGCTTTACATTGGCAGTGCGTCTAGTTCACAGCATTGCAGGCTCCGTGAACAGCGTTTTGGCGCGCAGCCTCTGCATAACATTTGTCACGCCCGAATTATGACAGAAAACTATTTTCTTTTCGCTCAGACTAGGTAATACTGACAACTTCTATACTCAATAATTCTTACGCTAAGGTAAACTGATAAGAAATAAAAGTCTTAAATAATTGGCTTTCAGAATTTTTTCTCTTCCTTCTGGCTACAGAGTAATTACTGAGTGAAATAATTTGAATCATACTTCAACTTACGAGTAATGGTAAACCAATAAAAGAAGTCGAGATATTACAAAATAATAGTGTAATAAACTAAATAAAATTATACTTTTAGACCAGAAGTACGCGATGTACTCGTACTTCTTGTTCGTGTGTTCGGAAATCACATAACATGAGCTTTACTCCTAATCTACAGTCTAGATGACCTAGAGGTTTTGCGGCAGGGACATAAAGCGCATATGGGGACGTAAGAGTGTCAGAGATGAGGAGGATTTACGATGATCATTTACTAGTACTTTCTGTGGGATATCGGTTGCAGGGACCCTAATCCTAGCTTTTCAAATGATTGAGCAAACTGTGAAATGAATTCCAAATTCTTATGATCCCTTTTTAATACTTTCCTGGTCCTCTCTCGCATAACAGGAATCTCTCGCTTGCGACAGATTCCTGAGACGACCGACAGGGTTTGAGGTAAACGAAAAAGTATAAGAGGAAAGCGGAATAAATCCCCACTAAGGTTTTGTTGAAATAGTCCTTTATTGAAAATCTAAAACTTTCATTTCTATTAAATGACAGAGACTATTAAATCGTCACGTATAATAATACCAGGAGTTAAATGTATTGACGGAATTAATAGGTGGAAATGATCACTTCTTTAAAAGCTTTGTATATTCAACATATTTTGTCGTCATAGTTTCCGGGTGGAGATTGGAAGAACGTAGTTACTATACTCGTAGAACATAGTTTTAATATTTTTTAATTGAATATTTATTTTTAAATGTATGGTTAGTTTTACTTCAAATAAGATCTAATTGAATTGTATAATATATTTATTTCTTAATTCTTCAATTTAAATTATTTATTAATTTCTTCGTAATTCATTCGTTTTCGGTATTCGAATACTAAGTTTCCTAAGTGCATAACGTGAAGAATTGATGAGTTAAACTTTTTGCTGAACATCAGTATAGTAAATCACGATTTTTCCGAATCGCAGGAAAAGAGGAGAAGAAGAGTAAGAAAAAGTAGAAAAAGAATAACAAGAAAGAGGAGTCGGAAGAGAAAAACGTATGAGGAATAAAAGAAAAATTGATGAAGAAATAGAAACAGAAGAAATGGACGGGGAGGAAAACGTAAAGAGGAAAAAACTTCTAATCCATCTTTAACTTCTTAATTTTCTTCTTCTTCATCATCATCATCATTCCCATTTTATTCTTATTCTCATTATCCTACTTGTACAGTAAAAAATGGCCGATTGGACTTCATTCACGCACAAGAGACATACATTATATTTAAGATGAAACTAATTTAAGATTGAAAAGTTTCAAAGAATTAATTGTTTTTACACCATAAAAAATTGTTAATAAATATTTTGTTCTATATTTCAAGCTTATTATAGTTTTTGCAATGAAAATAATGATTCACAAAAGACGAAATGTTCGCAAAGGTTCCGCCATTACGTAAATACAATCAAGTAATGCCCATGCAGTCAACAAAAAAATAGACATGTAAACTAAACTCAAAACATCTTTATGAATGACTTGCGACATATACTTTTTTATTTTATTGGAAAATAATAGTCACTGCATCTTTCGAGAGCAAAAAAAAACGTATTTAATAAAAGTACTAACTTCAAATCCTTTTGTAAATAGAACTATCCGAAGAAGAGAGAGTAAATCAATCAAGATACTTTTTATATGGCACGTGGCAAAGACACAAGAAAACAAACTTGAAATCAAGATGAACCCACGGAAGAGAACATGAATACAGCTGCCGCAAACGCGAGCAAACGTACGGCCACGAAGACAGGCGCGCGAGATGGATTTCCGAACGCACGAAATCGAAAAGCGCAGCTGCGGAAAAAGAAGCTGGGTGGCTCCACTTGCTTATTCGCCCGCGCGCTGTTTTGGCATTCAGGGGCTGGCGCGGGCACCCCGCCTGCCCGCCTCCCTCCCTCCCTCCACCTCAGCCAGAGGCGCCAGGCCTGCGTGGAGCGAAGCGGTGGCGAGGCGGGAGCGGGGCGGGGCAGGAGCGGGTCGTGGCGGGGAGGGGATGGCGGGGCCGAGGCGGGGTGTGAGAGGGTTCGTGACGGGGAGGGGCGGGGCCGAGGCGGGGTGGAGAGGGGTCGAGGCGGGCGCAGGGGGGCCAGCCGGTGGTGGAGCGGCGGCGAGGCGAGGCAGAAGCGGGTCGTGGCGGGGGGCGGGGCCTAGGTGAGGTAGAGAGTGCGCGAGGCGGTGGCGGGGCGAGAGCGGGTCGTGGCGGGGCGGAGGCGAGGCAGGGGCAGGGAGGGGAGGGCGGAACGCGGCCGGGGCGAGGTGGGGGCGGAGAGCGCCTCCTGTGATTTATGAACGCACCACGTGCGGCACCGCTCGCGACCGTAGGCTGGCCCGCCCTCGCGGAGTCAGACTCCCGTGCGCGGCCAGGGCCTATCAATTCTTCATTGGAACTATGATCAGAACTAAAGGGTGTATGGATAGGTTATCGGCAAAGGTGGTTCAGGGCTATTGATGTCACCACAGTGCCTCTAACTGGGAGTTTCTTGGGGATTGAGTCCCGACGATGGCAGGATTTTCGGCGCTAGCTAGATAGCTGAAGCTGTCTGGAGGATAATTCTAGCGACATGCTGCTCTGAGCGGTATTTTCCCGAGGTTTCTTTGATCAACACCAGTCAAATGACGGAACAGTGCCGTAACACACGGACAACGGACTGTGGCGATCTTCCCTTCCTCTTCCTTGTCCTACCATCACCCCTTACTTACATACTTTTACTCACATGCAGAACACTATCACAGTTTTTCAACTGGATGGAAAGATTCGGTGCCGACCTTCACATTGGCGTGGGGATTTTCCCTCAACCAGTTATCTCTCACCAACGGGTCACTGCTTGAGCGGAGACAAGCTCTAAGCTCCTGATTAGACTGCTCACATGTGAGGTAGTGTAGTGAATTGTTGAGAGGTGAAAGGATACGACAAGGAAGCGGAAGGAAAGATCGAGCGTGATCCGTGACCCGTTGCTTAGGGTACTGCTCCGACATTGGCCTGGTACTGATCGGAAAAAACGGTAGAGCAGATAGACGCCAGAATTCTCATCCAGACAGCAGCTGAATTCAACCTAGCTATCTAACTAATGTCAAAAATCCTGTCACCGAGCCAACACATAATGTGCGGAAATCAATTTTTCGTATTGATATAATGACTCGAAAATACCATGGCTGTATAATTCGCAAATATGTGCATTATTTCACCGAGCACGCCTAATGACGTCCCTCCAGCCCCTGCCTCCTTCATACGTCATCACAACAAAATTTCCAGCAGTCTTTCTTTAGTTCTTGCGAGGTGGTACATGAGAGGAGAATGACACTGTAATCTTTGCTACCACTTAATGCGGGAATTGAAAGGCCCCTCACTGCGCGCGGAGCCCGACACCACCAGTCGATATTGTCCGCTTCCGCGCGCGCCACCCGTCCCGCCAAATGAACCTATGTGACAACGAGGCTAGCAGGGGGATGATGGCAAATGGGAATGGAGTTCGTGGTGCCTGTCTTGCGCGCCTTTATTTTTCTTTTTGTTTGAAACAGTTTTGCTTTCGCAGCACTTTCTCGCAGGTGGTGTTTTTCTGCATTGTTTTGTTTTGTGTGACATTTCACTCAGGGTTGCCTTCTTTTACGAAGCAAAACTCATTTGCTCTACCGGCAAGTTGTTTTTGGCATTTCCGTCAGGAAGTTCTAGTGTATTATTTTGGCGGGGAAACTTCGGAGAAAATATAATTACTAAAATTCCTCTACAATAAACTTCTTTGCCGATTGATGAGGTTTGATGTTTGAATTATATTAGTAACAAAAAATTTGGAATCCTTTTGGCGCTAAGTATTCTATTTAAATATTAGAAACAATATTCATTTTAATGTGAATGTCCCTTCAATTGTGTTCTATTCCGACAGATATTTTCTAATTAGTTGACGATGAGTCCTAGCCGACCTCTTCTGGATCTTATTTAACAACCAACAAGTCTTTAAAAAAAGGCAAGTGAATAAATAATAGAAGAAACGTGGGATTGCTGAAAGTGTACACTCAGGATGGCAGTTTTCTGGCACAGACGGAATGGCCATAAACGTCAATTATTATTAAATGACAATTCCATCAATGTTTGTACGAACAATTTTTAAAACATTATTTTATGAGAAAATTAACACCTCAACTGATTGATTGTTAGTAATTCTGGGCGCGTCAACTACGGAGGTCATTAGTCCCGTAAGAGTAGTGTATGATTTTTTCATCAGGAGGTGGCGGTGATCTTCCGCCACTGGATGGCGAGATTCGGCGCCGACTTACCGTCGACTAGCAGGGTTTTCCTCAACCATGTATCTCCCACCAGCGGCGCCCCAGCCGGAACAAGTTATAAGTCCTCGATCAGTCTCCCGGTATGTGTGTAAGTGTAGTGTATGTTCGTGTAAGTGTGTGTAAGGGGTGAGGATAGGACAAGGAAGAGGAAGGCGAATGCCTATGCAGTACCCTAACAAACGGACGATATTTATCGTGCGCGGTCCATGGTCCGTTTGTTAGGGTACTGCTCCGGCATTCCCCTCGTGTTGATCGGTGAAACCACGGAAAACTACCGATCAGAGCAGCCGGCCGCTAGAATTCTCCTCCAGACAGCGACTGAATTCGACCTAGCTTTAACACCTCAAGACATATATTTCTTCTCTATATCGTCAATAGCGGCAATATACTTTAGACAAGGTTTCTACTGTTTAAGATTGCTTTCAACTACTACCTACAGCTGCTTCCTTCAGCAATCATCTATTTGTGTAAATCGAATGTTCATCAGTGGTAGCAAACTTCAGTTAGTTCATTCCATATCCATCTTCTTTGAGAAACGCGCCGAGCTGTGAAGTAAACGCTGCAGAGATCGATGGAAGTTTGGTAACTCACACTCCTGTTTACACGAAGTATTATAATAAATCGTTTCCCTTACAAAACGTCCCAAACACTCTTGGAAGACTATTCAAATTAATACAGAAGAACAAACTTTGGTTATTACCAACAACGAAGGATTTTCGTCTGGGCCGAGGAACTTCGGCAATAACCGGTGAACAACTCTCTAGAGGGTTAACTGAGGAACGAAGAGGAATGCCTTATAGTCCTTGCCGCACACTCCTATCTTCATGAACTTTTCCGCACTCGTTTGCATTCTCCTCTTCTGAATCAGGCTTCCACCACGCTCCATTCAACTCCTTGCGTGGTTCATGACCTCTCCAACACCCCTTTCTTGTCTTCCATTTTTCTTCTGAGGCAAGTTCTTCTATGTCTAATTTACCTCCTATAACATATTTTAAATGTTCCTCTACGTACATGGTAAATGATTATATTCCGTTTGCCTTATTTATAGTCGTATATTGGTTTATGTAGTTTGTATGTTTACAGTGTACACAATCCCATACCAAATATTTGTACTTATCAAATAAATTACGCATTATTGGTTTTCATATTCGAGGTAATCTCGGGCTCAGTGACCTCGGATACTGCCATGTCTATGTTCAAAATTAGATTTGATAAGATGTAAACAGTTTTTGCACAAAATATTCAAATACATATTGAAACAAATTGTCTGATTTTATTTTTAAATTTAATATTTCCTCTGGCCTTTTAATATTATTAAATATACATTCAACGTAACCCGTTCCAAATTTATATAAGAATATGGGCGCCAGGAAAAGATTACGTTAATTCAATTATTGAAATTACTCTTCAACTGCTATTTACATTAAATTAATATCCGGCTAACTGGGTCGATGGGTCTTATAAGAAATAATCGCTATTACCTACTAATAGCTGATTATTCGATCTGCCATCTGTAGAGAGTGGCCTAGGAATCTGAAAAGCAAATATACATTTCTAGCTACTCATTGGCTGGAATTGGCTAAATGAAAATCATCTTTTCTATTCACAGAAACTTGTAAGTTTATTCAATGTTATTTGGTAACAATACGAAACCTTCGGTCATGACCAGTCTCAAACCTTTTTACCAGTCTCAAACCATAAGCAGTAATAGTAATTAACCTAAGTTCACAATTCTAGCTGCTGCACTCGAAATATTTCCAAGTTCCAATTTCCGCACATTACATCAATATTCTAAGTCCGACAACTATACGCTCCAAAGTAGATGTTCACAATTCCCAAACTCCCAACATCAATTGTCTACACACGATCCGCACAGCACCACGGCATAAGTCGGAATGAATCCATATTCCCCTCTTTCAGCCCTTCAAAACTCGGTCCATACATTCTACTGTTTCTTGTTAGAAAAAATTCCATGCCTAGCCAATCCCTCAATTACCTCAATCCCTCAATATAATTCAACTAGCCACGCCCCAGGCTGTCATTACTTTCTCGGCCAATCCCCAAAGAGTTTACTTTGTCAACTAGCCGCGCCCCGTGGTTCAAAGCAATGACGTTTGTTGACATTGACGACAACTCGTGTACCGTTGCTATGCCGCCTTATTTACAAATGTCTATCCTTACAAATCACCCTGTTTACAATAAATGTGACGCAATACAAGGTAGCACATATTGGTATGTCACAATATTGTTGATAAATGTTAAACAAAAATAAAATTACTTCCGTGCATGTTCCGTGCATATCATAACAACATTTTTGTAATGGAGATATCTGAAAAGGGGGTTTTGTAAATAAAATCAAGACGTTTCCAACCCTGTAACTTTAAAATGGTTATTTGTACAACAAAGCGAAACAGGAACTTTTTGTAGGACATTTTGTCCACTTTAATTTCATACTGTGCGCCAGGAAAGTCTCTCCACAGGGAGTCGAATCAGGGTCTCGTTTTAAAAATTGCATTTGTGTTGGTTGCAACCAGATCTATGGGAAACAAGTGAAGGGGACAACACTTCCAACTTCCATTATGATAATTGTGAGTACGAAATTTCCGTTTTTAAGCTGCAGCTCGTGCTATCAACATAAGTTACGAGGCAAACACTCTTATCTGCAAGGTGCCTCAGCGGGGAGTACCACCCGGGGAGAGAGTATCGACGAACAATCAAGGACAATGTCACTCTGAGATTTTTACCTTTGATCTTCAGTTTTTGGAGTAAATGGACCAGGCTAATTCTATTGATGATATTATAAAAATTTGTAATGAAGTCGATAATGCAACTGGGGGAAACACTAACAATGGATTGAAATAGTCCAAAAGATCTATGTCATTGCTATTGCTTGTAAGCACATTGGTCGAAGAACGTAATGTTCCACAATTGAAGAATTTTTGCTCCAAAGACACTATATTTTTCCTTGTATAACGTATCAACATATTCTTGAGCATTTCCCTATTATGCTGCCAAATATTGGCACAAAAATACTGTTTCTGCAGTAAAGGGTTCAATTCTATCATGAATTATAAAGCTGAATGTGAAATCTTTTTCTTTCAAAACATTTTTTCACTGAGAAACGGGTAACGTATCATCTCCATTTACGCCAATATCACCGACGTTTTGTCAAGACACAGCATTCATCATAATTTTCAAAAATGCATTGTGTGTTCTATCACACACAATGCAGTCTATTGCATAAAAGCACACTTTTAAACCAGACTTATTTGTGAATATCTTTGGTAGGTTCAATAATTTCCCTATCTTAAAGTCCAGTACACTCTTAAGGGCAAAAAAAGATACTGAAACTCTCCATCCCCAAGGTCTTTTCCAGCTGACAGCCGGTTATGCTTCACGTCCCGATGGGACGCCTCTTCGACCATATACAAGACATCGACACACTTGCGGGCTCCTCTGATCTGGAACAGCAGAACGCGAGGCTCTCCGCGACAACACAAACATGAGAGACAAGGAACAAACAACCATGACCACGATGGGACTCGATACCACGACTCTTCCGACCGAAGCACTGAGTCGGTGCCCACCCTTAGCCACGGCCATCCAGATCGGCTTCAAACTTTCATTTCTCATAATATACATTTTTTCGTTTAACGTGTTTTAGCGTGGAGCAACCGCATTGTCCTGCACCGATTGCACTGCATGGTTCGATGACCACCCACTGAGTCAGCGTGAGCTGGCGCCGACGGGAGGAGGTGGGGCAGGGGAGCGAGGAAATTGGAGGGAGTGGGGGGCGGGAGGGGTCTGAGGGATGAACTGTCCCCACGAGCACCACCACCTGCGCCCTTGGCGGCGCTCCAAGCAGCGAGCGGCTGCTCGCCAGCAGAGCAGGCGCTCGGCCCCGACCGGACGTGGGCAGAGGCACGGAGGTCAGCCGCAGGTCTGGCGAAGTGGAGAGAGTAAAGCGGTCCACACACGAGCGAAAGTGGCCTGTCAACCTGGCTTACGCAAGTTGACAACCATATCTCCGCCAATTTCCGGAGACAAAGTGGAGACAGTAAAGCGGCACACACACGAATAAGCTCGACCCGTCAACATGGCTTACGCCAATTAACCACCATAATCTTGCTACCCAGAGACGAAGTGGAGAGAGTACAGTGGCCCACACACGAGCGAGTGCGGTCCATCAACCTGGCTTATGCTGGTCAACTCCTTGCGTCACATCATCTCCAATTTCCGGAGAGGAAGTGGAGACAGTAATGCACTCTACACAGGAACGAGAGCTGTCCGCGAACCTGGCTTACGTCAGTTAACCACCATATCGCCGCCGTTATCCGAGGACGAAGTATAGAGGCTAAAGCAGTCCACACACGAGAGAAAGCGGCCCGTCAATCTAGCTTACGACGCTTAACACCTATTTTGCCGCCACTATCCTGAGACGGAGTAGAGAGAGTAAAGCGGCACACACCCGAGCGAGCACGGCCCGGCAACCTGGCTTACGCTAGTTATCACCATATCGCAGCCGCTATCCGAAGACGATGTGAAGAGTATAAAGCGTCCAACACACGAGCGAGAGCGGCCCGTAAACCTGGTTTACATCTATTAACATTCCTATCTCTATCGCTATCCAGAAAAGAAGTGAAGAGAGGAAAGTGGCTCACACACGACCGAGCGCGGCAAGTGAACCTCACGTCCACCTGATAACAATCCTATCGCCGTCGCTATCCGCTCCACTCTTTTGTCATCACAGGGCAATAGCCCTGTGATGACTCTTTTGTGCGCGTGTCACTCTTTTGTATTTTTCGGGCCATGTGATGAAAGATTTACAATCGCCCTG
>BLKR01005927.1:0-69311 GCA_011170035.1 Teleogryllus occipitalis
TTTTCACTACATAATTTACGTGTTCTGTCCAACTCAGATCCTCGTTTAGTACAATTCCCAAATATTTACAGCATTTAGCCCTCGGAATATCCTGATTTCCTAATTTATATATGATATCGTCTGTCTTTCTAGAACGCGCGAATCTAATAAACTTGCACTTGCTGGGATTTAATTTCATTTCATTTGTGATAGCCCATGATTCTAGCTTATCTAAATCAACCTGCAATATTTCTGTATCACTTGTGTTCTTAATTTCCCGATAAATTATACAATCATCTGCAAAAAGGCGTATTTTTGATTGAATTCCCTGCCAAATATCATTAATATACGCTATAAATAACAACGGACCTAGGACACTTCCCTGTGGCACTCCGGACGTTACTTCCGCCCTCGAAGAGAAATTTGACCCGATTCGCACCCGTTGAGTACGCGAGCTGAGAAATTCTCGAATTCAGAGAGCAATTCTTCTGTCTACATTAAGCTTACTAATTTTTTGTATTAATTTATCATGGGGAACGAGGTCGAACGCTTTTGTGAAATCTATAATAATTGCATGAACAATGGAACCTTCATCAAGAGAATCAGCAATGTCCTGACTGACAGTGACTACCTGACTCTCGCATGAATATCCTTTTCTAAAACCGTGTTGCCCTTCGTAAATGATGTTATTCTTATCCCAAATTTCGCGTAAGTATTCTGCCACTAAATGTTCCATTTGCTTACACACTACAGACGTTAGACTTACTGGGCGATAATTTTCAACATTTTGACGCGTGCCTCCTTTGAATATTGGGACCACTATGGCATCTTTCCAATCCCGAGGAATACATGAATTGTTCAGTGATATCTCGAAAAGCCGTAATAGGTACGATAACATAGCTTCTCCCCCTAATTTGAGAATTTCCCCCGAAATTCCGTCCGGTCCCGTTGATTTATTATTACCTATTTTGGCAATTCTTTTCCCAAGTGCTCTCGGATTTAGTACAAAATTTTCTCCTTCGCATTCGTTTACGGTGATCTTCCTTTTTTCTGTAAAAACTGACGCGAAAAATTGGTTAAATATATTTACTTTTTGTTTGTATACTACACTTATAAATGTGGAGAACAAATTTCAATTCCTTTAATACTAAATTACGAGTATTTAAGATTTTCTTCCTTTTCAATCTATACTTTGCGTGTAAAGGTTCTAACTGCTTTCCTGTAGGGGATCCCGAAATTATTTTATGGAGTCCCTGAAAAGACGACTAGATAAAATTGTGTGATAATTGTGATTGTTAACACGTCCCATCAAGTAATTTAATTTAGTTCCCTGGTATTTGCTACGGACGTTTAGATTCATTGCGTTCTCGGAATTCTACTGCGTGCGTATCAAATATTAGGTCAACTGTATTCACAGAAATCCTTCCTACGAGCGCAGCTGTCTCTACAGGCACTTGCCAATCTTCTGCCACGGGATCTTCTACTACGGTCTTATCTACGCAGATTATCATTCATGTCCTCCCCTTTCTGCCGTGTTTTTATTATATTTTATATCCTTTCCCCATTTATTTATTTTTACAAAAACATTGTACTGTGACACGTTCATCTTAATAAATCAATATTTTTGGTTTATTTTAATAATTTATAGTGAATTTAATTGAATTTCATAGTGCCTGTGGAATTCATCTCCTGCCCTTTTTTCTAATGACCAACGTTGTATATCATTAGCGACCGTCGCGGCCAGCGATATTTAATTTTTCTGCCTCCACATATCTCGATTTTCGAAGTGTGCGGTTGCCGGAGTGTGCGAGCGAGACCGACTTCCTGTACAAACGTGCAACGGCGATACCTGCCCCTTATAACCCCACTCAATCTCCGAAACCAAATTGCACGCCACGAAAAATACGGATTTGTACAGCCAAGTGAGTTCCAGTAGCACCACATTTTGCAACGAGGCGGCCTATTTTTAATTTTCAATGTTTATGAGGATATAATATATTCGTGATTTCATCCGAGATCTTGTGGTACATCTGTATTATGGGGTTGTACTATCCAAAAAATATTTTTTGCCAAAATATCCCGGCATATTCTTAAACCGTACGTTATAATATTCAAAAAGGTTTCTATCTAGCTTCAGCTGCACAAACTGTACGATACTATCTCGCGGACGCAGAAAATTATCCCAAAGCTATTTCTTAATTAGAATAAAAAAGTTTACTTCGTATCAAAATCCCCAAATGTCCCTTGCAGCAATGTGCGTTACACCTGTGTCATGCGGCACAGTATTCTCCGCCTACCTTACCCCTAGAATTAAATGTACATGAACATATATTTTCTCCGAAACCATAAGCTCATAGCTACCTGTAAATATCGTATTGTAGAAAAAGTAAGAACTGTTTAAGATTGCATAAAATAGATTTTTTGTGAGTGCATAAAATAAAATATTATACGCACTCTTTAATTTTAATTGGAAATCAAATACGGTTACTGTACTATCTTGATACAGATTTAAAAAATAATAATTAAGTTGGAGAAATGCTTTTATTAAATGATAGTAATACACTACGAAGAATTTCCTTTACTCATAAAAGTAAATATCTCTTTAAAAAATAAATTGGTGTTCATTTATCGCTCTGAGTCAGATAGATTAATAAACTTCAATGTTTGAATGGTAGTTTATGTACCAACGAAGTAAAATTATACATTGTCGAGCGAGGTAATACAGTAACTGAGAAGAAACTTAGTGGAATCGAGGTAAACAATATTCTGAGTTCAAAAGCGTATTTTAAGGTCGCAAAGCATACATTTTTTGGGTTCAGGCATCGCGGATGTAAGAACTTGCTTTCTTAGTTTGCAACTTCCTTCGTTATGTTATCTTTATCAACAAGAAAGCAAAATGAAACTAAGGAGACAAGTGAAATTGCTCAAGTATTTGTATAAGTAAAAGTCTCAAGGTCCACACGCAGTGAATTATTTCGTGTTTCCGTGCGCGTCAACTGCAATTGTCAATAGTCCCGTAGGTGTTGCATGTTTTATCACGGGATGTGCTTCTTCCTTAGCTGGATGGTGAGATCCGGCGCCGTCCTACACGTCGGCTAGCAGAGTTTTACCATCGAGCTATATCCCACCAGAACGTACCGCCATGGCCGAGACAAGCTCTCCCGACTGGTGTCGACAACATGTATGATACTGTAGCGCATGTAAGTGTAAGAGTGATTTAGTAAGGGGGAGGATAGGGCAAGGAAGAGAAAGGAAAGATCGTGCACGTCCCATGACTCGTTTGTTAGGGTACTACTCTAGCATTCGCCTGGTGTTGATCGAAGAAATCATGGAGAACTACCGATCAGAGCGAACAACTACTAGATTTCTCTTCTAGACTGTGAATGTATTGGACCTAGTCATCTAGCCAGTGTCAAAAATCCTTCCACCGTCGAGACTCTGGCCTGGAGGTCCTAGAGTTTGAAGCATCGCAGTGGCATTAGTTGATACTCTGAGCCATCTGAGACTGTCAAAGGCAGTAAGTTCAACGGTTGTTTCTGTTCCATTATTTACGTTTCATAATGGAAAACATTGCGTTTTTGATATTTTGAAAAAGTAAAATTTTTATTAGAATCAACATTTTTTATTATTATTTTTAATGAACATACCTGTGTTTTATAATAAACTAAAATAAGTATTGAATTGTGTTAGTATTACATTCTTGTTTTACGACCCTGATGGAACTTTTCTATTTGTTCTCCAAATATTATTTCATTTGTGAGTGTGAAACAATTAGATTGTCTTTACGAATTCACAAAGACAGAAAGCGAAGGAACATTTGTCTTCATTGTTTGATAGTATATTTTCTGTCATTCTCTCAAAGTGTTTGGCAAATTTGAAAACTGTGACATCTGATTGGTTGACGCTTGGGGTAGCAATTCTGTCGTTGCTTGCTCTCGGTGGAGCTTTTTCACACTTGCTGGAGGGCCGAAAGCAATGACGTGCGGATTGACATGTGAAAACACGGCGCACGTGTGCTGGATACACACGTCAAGTAGGGCGCCATTGCCTGCTGGGCTCAACTGAGTGCGGAGTTGACTCTCGTGTCCTGCGAGAGGGCACTAACTAGTGAACCTAGCACAAAGGTAGCAAAACACGGCACTTTATTGCAAATGTGCTGGACGGTGCTTGCTTTTTTCATTTCGGCATTCTTTTCATTTAACGATAATATTCATTTTTTTAAAAAGTGGTTACTATTCATTCCTGCACATATTTTCTTGATCAATTTTCGCTCATATTTTTGATATTTTTGATGGCGTATTTTCCGATGGCAAGTGCTTCGAAATGCGTACCTTCCGTTATTTATATCTGAACGCGAGGGCTCTCCCTCTTTCGAATGTTTCACATATTTCACGGGATTTAATTGACTTCGTTTAAAGCGTGGGCGCGCATTTTTTCACCATTAGTTTCGCGTCAGCATTTCAGCTGAAGGGAACGCGAGGTGGAGGTATTGTGAAATTATCTTCAAATATCCACTCATAGGAAATGAGGACAAGTGGGAGATGATGAAGGCCTTGGGGTCATAATGTTTTGATGAGTGGTGCCGAGAAGAGCGCAAAGGAAATGTAAATTAATTTACAAAACTTAAACGTTGATGAACGCATCTTTTTATGTAAACATATACATATGGATTTTACAATGTAACTAGACGGAAAACAAAATCACTCGTGTTATAGTTCATCAATTTTAAGTGGCATTTTTCTTCCATAACAAGAATAATTTTACTTCAAGATTCAAATAAACTATAAAATAATTCACAATACATAATATACTAGACAGTACTAGGGAACGTTTTAATTTCATAAAGAATGTTCTGTGTCATTTAAAATTACAAATTATTATATGATTTATAAGATAATTTCAATACAGTTTTTGAAATTTTCAATAAAAATAATAAACACATAAGTACTCTTTCACATTTTTCTCTCGGTAAGGTTCTAGCATATTCACTTTTTAGCAATTGTTTTCTTGTTAGGTTGTACAGGTTTCTGAGAAAGAGATTCTTTGATACGACCGATCGCCCAGATACGACCAATGCTGTGGAATAATGTTATGTTCTCTTGTAAAAGCGCCCAAGGCAAAACCATGAACAAACACAAGAACAAACGCACAGAGCAGTGGCGTATTATGTGAACCTAGTTTCGTTGCGGTCTGTTCGCCCGCTCTCTCTCTCTCTCTCTCTCTCTCTCTCTCTCTCTCTCTCTCTCTCTCTGCAGCTACACAAAGCATTCCGTGTGCATTTGTCTAAGTGAATTGAAACTCTCGCTTCGTTAGTACACATTAATACCTGGCTAAATAATATTGTTCGACTGCTCATAAAGGTAAAACATGAAACACATTACGGGAAATTGCCGAATTATATTTGACTTTTGTTGCATTGATGTTTGCAATGATAAGGGAACAAAAATTTAACATTTGAGTGAAATTAATTGCAGTAAACATACAGAAGGCGAATTAGTACTAAACATGTGTTTCACGCTCCTTTGAAATGAAATGAAAAAGAACAAGCGTAAACGAAACTATGATTCAACGTTACATAATTCAATATAATTCCACCAATTTATATCGAAATCCAGTGTAGACACTTTGCTAATTTTGCAAAAATATTTTCATCTTTTTTAAAAATGTGAGTGCTTTGAATTCGAATGTGAATATATTCTTAAAAATACTCTTGCTCACAAAGTATGTAAGCAACATTTCATGGGCTTCAAAGCCAGTAACTTGAAACCAGTGAAATAAGTCTGCTCTAAATGTCTATGAATATATTTAATAATTTGCTCCATTAATGTATCAAAACCCTAGGAGGCTAGAAAACTCTCAATTCAAGTTTTCCGTTTTAAAAACCAATTCATCAAATAATTAAAGAAAAGTTAGAAAACAAAAATTTTGAAAGTTGAAATGAATGTCATTATGGGAAGCAAATTTCTATGTCGATGTAAAGTTTTTGACGGACACATCTTCTAAAATTGAATGTGAGAACGAAATGTAGTAACACATTCGCATCATGTGTTGCATGGGAATAAAACTGGATATGAAAGCAAAGAGTAAGGGAGTTTCTAATAACTGGTGTTAGAGCAGGTCATCGGGTTAAATGTGTAGTATTTCAACAACAGAAATCGCACTACTTATAATGGAATAGGGAGTGAAATTGGGTAACACACTGTACTGAATACATTTCTTAGAACTTCTAATCAACTATAGAGCAAAACAGAAAAGCGAAAGTGCAAATTTGTATAACAATCTCTTGTACAAAATATGTATCATTTTACATTTAATCAAACAGATGAAAACTTGTCAGCAGGTTGCCATCCTGTCAAAGAGGAATGGCACTACTTTTAATCGCACAGCAGAGGCAAAGCGGATTACAGGCGCGCGTTGTGTCGCGCACCTCGCTTGCCTGCGGACGCGGGCGGAGGACGCTAATCCTTTGCGTGCGATTGTCGCGTGCCCGGGCGTGTAACTGCCGATGAGGACATTTTTCGCACATTATGGCGCGACAGGGTCCACAACCCAGTATTGCTCCTCTTCACCTCGTCCTTCCCCTTCTCTTGATGTCCTTCCCCACCCCCATATCCTGTTCCCCTTCTACCCTCCTCTATCTCTCCTCAACTGCCCTTCTTTTGCCTTTTCTGACCGCCATCCTCCCTCCCACCTCGCCCTATTATTTTCCCCTCCCTCTCTTTTCCCGCCCCTCTCTCTTCCCTCTCTTCTCTTTTCCTCCCCTCTTTCCTTCCCCTCACTTTTCTCCCCTCACTTTCTCATCACTTTTATCTTCGCTCTCTGTTATCTGTCTTTTATCTCCCCTCTTTTTATATCCCCTCTATTTTATCTTCCCTCTCTTTTATCCCCTCTATTTTATCTCCCTCTCTTTTATCTCCCCCCTCTCTTTTATCTCCCCTCTCTTTTATCTCCCCTCTCTTTTATCTCCCTCTCTTTTATCTCCCCTCTCTCTTATCTCCCCTCTCTTTTATCACCCCTCTCTTTTATCTCCCCTCTCTTTTATCTCCCCTCTCTTTTATCTCCCCTCTCTTTTATCTCCCCTCTCTTTTATCTCCCCTCTCTTTTATCTCCCCTCTCTTTTATCTCCCCTCTCTTTTATCCCTCCTCTCTTTATCACCCTCTCTCTTTATCATCCTCTCTTTTATCACCCCTCTCTTTTATCCCTCTCTTTTATCCTTTCCCTCCCCTTCCGTCTCCTTTCCCTCCCTCCCTTTCGCCTCGCCATCCGCCACACTTCCACTCCATCACCTCACCCACTACACCCCTCCAAGCCACTTCCCACGCCTTCCCGCTCCTCTCCGCGCCATCTTCCCCTTTCTGCCCCTCCCCATCCCTCTTGCCCCCTCCCACTCGCTCCCCCTCCCACTCCGTCATCCCCTGGACCTCGTTTCGCTCTTCCATCCCGCTCCTCCCACCCCACCCCATCCTATACCGCCCTACGTCAGACCCCCGTGCCCGCCCTGCCACTTCCCCGTCTCCAACACCCCCGCCAGCGCACTTGTTCTCGCTATCTGCGACGTGTTGAGTGCCCATCTGCCGACACTCGGGGCTTTCAACCCGGTTAAAATGGAATCGCATTTAAAATTTGCAGCGCGACTGGCGACGTTGCCGGCGGTCAAGAGTTTCCAGGGAGATGGGGAGCAGCAGAACGTACTGAAAAGGGGGAGATAATGTATGAGTGAGTGTGAGGAGGTTTAGAGAGAGCCTGAGAGAGAGAAAGGGATAGACAGAAAGAGAGAGGGGATAGAGAGGGATAGAGGGAGAGGGACAGTAAGACACGAAAACAATTTAGTTAAGGTAAGGGGATGAAAACAATATGGTAGCGGGTAGATCGATAAGTATGGGAAAAGAGAACGACAGATAGCTTCAAGGAAAAATTTCAAGTAAAGTGAAAGAATGAAATAAACGCTACAAAGGGACAGAGAGAGGCAGAGAAAGAAACGGAGAGAGAGAGACAGAGGGACACAGAGAGAGAGAGAGAGGGAGAGATGAGAGAGGAAAATAATGTACGGATAATGAAACAGAGATAAGTGTGAGAACAGTTGTGACAAAGGTAACTACGATTCAGACATCTATAAATAAGATAACAATGACACGAAAGGAATCGCAAGTCCAAATTGTGTATTAAGGAAAACGGGTTAATAATTTGAGAGAGAGAGAGAGAGAGAGAGAGAGAGAGAGAGAGAGAGAGAGAGAGAGAGAGAGAGAGAGAGAGAGAGAGAGAGAGAGTTTGAGCAAGGGAGGGAGCGTAGGATGAATGTTCAGATACTTACAAAATATATTGATGAATACATTACATTTCTTAGGGGAGGAAACGGAAATATGTCTCGATTGAACATCAAATATAGGGATTTTGTTTGAAGTGTTAGAAAAAAAGGATTGAATACATAGGATGAAAAGACATACGACAGGAATAAAACGTGTGAGACAGAAATGGGAATAAGAGGGGTGAAATAGGAATAGAGAGTGGGAGAACGTGAGTAGAGATATTGAAGCTGCAGTGGAAAGGAAATTGGAACTGGAAGAGGTTCATCTAAAGCAAAGGTACACCAGTAGCAAATATGAACAAACATGGTTGAAAAGTGAGAATGAAAAAGTACTCAGGATTAAAGAGGAGAAGAAGAGAGATACTCCTAAAGCACTGAGGGGTGTAGTGAGAGCATTTAGAAAAGAGAAAACAAGTGAATTCTAATCGGAAACGAGAAGGTGCAAAAGAGAAATGCAGGGAAGAATGGTAAACAGAGAAAAAACACTAAACAGACGCGGAACGTTAGTGGATGGAGACGGGGTGGGTGCTATGAAATGGGGAAATGTGAATGTTTGTGAGATCGGATAAAATGGAAAGTAGGAAAGGAAAAATAGGAAGTGAGAGACGAAGAGGCAGAGAGACGCACAAGAGAGAGAGAGGAGGGGAGGGGAGTGGATGTGTGTGCGGCGGCAAGAGGGTGTGGCGGAGTGTGTTCCGTTCCGCGCGTCGTGTATTCGTATGCATGAACGCGCTTTAGGGACATCATATGCATAAAGGTGAGCCCCATTGTTTCGCGCCGGGGAAGCGCCTGGCTGGGCAGCGCGTGGTGGGGGGAAGTGGAGCCGGGGAGGGGAAGGGAAAAGAGCCAGCAAAGAGGGGTGGGGGCTGGGCGGGGATGGGGAGCTATGGGGGATACGAAAGGGGCTGGGTGCAGGGATGGAGGGGCGGGGAGCAGGGGAGGGAAAAAGAGGCAGCACAGAGGAGGCGGAGCGGGGGTGAGGGCCGCGGGGGATCTGAAAGGGGTTGAGATCAGGGAAAGAGGGGCGGGGCGGGGCGGGGCGGGGCGGGGCGGGGCGGGGTGGAGCGGAGCGGAGCGGAGGAACACGTGGTGGTTCGAGACTGAGCTAAGGGACACTTGGCGGAGCGGGGCAGGGAAGGGGAGGGCTGCGTGGGTGGGGAGTTGTAGTGGGGGGGAGGGCAGTGTCTAGTCGACAACGCTGCGCTGTCTACTGAAGCGCGATAACCCCTGGGCCACTGTCGGGGCGCCGTAAGCAGTAAAGATAATGCCCCTAATGGAGTGTGTTTATGTGCCTATCTATGCTGCCAATAGAATTAATTTCTTCCTTTGTGCTGGACGCCGGCGCAGCTCTTTCCCGCGCGGAGGAAACGGAGGCGCGAGGTGTGTCGTAAATGTTATGCGCCGTAAGACGTATTCAGTCGGAGCCACCTCGAATAATGCGTCTGTTCTGCTAAGGAAATGGCGCCCGCGGCGAGCCCAAATTGAATTGCCGTTAGGGCTTCCGTTGTTACGGACGTGCCAGTTCGGATGTCCGTGAAATACAATCAAGTCTCTTTTATTCCAGTGATGAAAGGCTATAAACGTGTAGATTTTACTGGCTGAAAAAAGATCTGGCACACTTTTTACACCTGTATTTTGTGAATTAGAAAATTTGCTGGCTCAATATCGAATTTGAGTTAATTGTTTATTGAGTTGTACCTCATTCATTGTCGTAATTCTTTAGTTATAGGAGAGCTATTGTATTATAAAAATAACAGTATTTTGTTAGCATGAATATTAAAATATATATTCAATAAATGTAATGATCCATTCAATAAATAAAATGACTTCGGTTAAGGAATACACCACTAATCATGTTTATCAAGTTACTTGGATACCCTAAAGATGAAGGTAAAATCCTCCAAACGTGTCTGTGAGTTATTAACTATTTGATTTTTAAATCGTGTTTGTGGAAGATTACTTCTTTAGCTCCCTTTATACTGTAATGATCATATCTATTGGAAGAAATATTTCGCAAATAACAAGTATGCTCTACATATGTTTCTTGGTTATACATTTCCCATTGTGGGAAATAAATCCTATCAATCGCCGTGCTCCTACTGCAGTGCAGCCTGCGACAAGTTTTGTACGAGCATTCAATTATTCGGAACCTTTTGTGCCTTACGAGTGGCGCTCCCCACAGGTCGCCATGACACTTGACGGAGCGTCAGAAACGAACACGTATTTCACACACAAACACACACACTCACTCAGCTCGTGCAGACAACGCGAGAGTCGATAGCCCCCGAGTGCTGTGTACGATTTTTCAACCGGCGATGCTGTATGCTATCGCTTTGTATTCACACTCCACCGCCCTCTGACGGAATATTACTCCAACAAAGAACTTATCGTTCTCATCTTTATATTTGACTTGGCCTCGCTGTTGCTCCATTTATACCCACTTCGCCATTGTTATGTCAGCCCTCAACCATCCACCGCACTCCCACCCCCCGCGCTCTGCTGATAACTTGACGGACGCAGTCCTCGCTCCAAAGCACCGATTCGAAACCACACTCATCGGAAGGGGGGTCGTAATATAAGTGCGAAAAAAGTGACTTGTGACGACAGACACTCGCGGTGCATCACAAGGGTCGGAGTCTGGCCCCATGTTTTTTTCTTTCGAAAATCCCAAGGAACGGAACGCTTTAAGCGCCCTCGCGCACGCAACACGCCGGTGATGAAAAGGTTCAAATGAAACGCTCTATATATTATGCATGTGAATATTTATTGGAAATATGTTGAACGCCCACGGCAGCGCGAGCAGCTGTCTGAGTTGAAAAATTCACCCCCCCCCGCCCCTTTATCCTCCCGACGTCGCTCGCGAGGCACGGCCCTAGGCCCTAATCCATAAATAAACAGGCGTCAGAAGGCGTGGACGCGACGAACGAGGGGGTGGGAGGGAGGACTGGTCGAGGAAAGGATGGGGGAAGGGGGAGGCGAGAGGAAGAGGAGGCCTCGGCGGAACGCGTGAATCTCGTCCCCTTCTTGCGATCACTCGATGATCCCTGCACGGGATCTTCGTTGCTTTAGGAAGATGGTCACGCCCTTCCGAATGTCTATCGGTAAAAATATGCTTTTTGCTTATGAGGAGAAAAAAATTCAGAATCTGCTATATTCTGCTTGTTGTATAGTGCATGAACGTGAGATAAATAGTGATGTACTCTTAGTTATATTCCCTGTTTGATGTAAATACGAAGTGAATATTCAGCCAAAAGTGTGCTATTTATTGAAGGACGTTTTTTTCCCAACTTTATTAATTATGCCTCCAATAATAAATATTTCTTTATTTAGTTAACTAAATATGCTCAATAATTCCATGAAAAATCGTTAAATAGCTCTATTAATAGCATGTGTGCATTTAAAATTTCACCGTGCATTTAAACATTCACACCTACCAATCAGAATTCAGAAAAAGAGGGGAAATAGTTTAATTAAGAAATTATAACGCAGGCTTAGCCACGGTATTTGCAGCCGACCACGAAACATGAATAAAAATTTACATTATACATTGGGTACCTACAACAACTACATATAAACAACGAATGAATAAAACTAAATTCGGGAAGGAAACGATAAGTTAGCTGACTTATGGAACAACGTAAAATATTTAACGTAAATAAATTAAATTTTTTCGTGTAAATACTTGGTATTAGGATTACGAAGATAAAAAATGTGAACGTCAGTTGAGTTTACCAATTCTATAAAGTACGTTCTGGCAAAACTGTGTCAGAATGACTAGTTTTCCCCCAGTATTTATACCTGTTGTATTCTATCATACCTGTCTTTACTTTTCGTGCGAAGTAATGTTTTCATGCCTTGGTCACCTTTCAATATTTTATCCGCATTATGTTTAGTACCTTCCATTTGCAAATATTTCGTGGAAACAAAAACAATGCAATGACCTCTAAAATAGATATTTTTCTGAAAGAATACTACGTCATAAAATACATACCTCGGATGGAAAATATGCGCTTGAATTTATTAAAATTTGAATTATTCGTAAATGGAAACAAAAAAAATTGAACGTGACATGTGTATAAAAGAGTGTAATTGCACTCGTGGTATATAAGAAAACTTGCTCCTCCCGTCGCTCGTTTTCTTGAATATACCACTCATGCAATTATTCCCCTCTTAATACTCTCGTTTCGTTAATTACTATTGTAAAACCACAAAAATAGTTCAATTATTCCAAAAGCACAATTATAAAACAAAATCATAGCAATAATAAAAAATTTGTATAAACAAAGCAAAATAAAAATTTTGTCAGATGACAAATGACATTAGTATTTTTTTCGTTCAATGTCCAATTTAAGGGAGGTGAAAAAGAGGAATTCTCTCGTAAAAAGGATAACGATACAATAATTTTTCTGATATATCAAGTGACCTAATATCCACGTTATTTCATCCAGAATACTGATGCAGAAGTGTTTGTAAACATTACACTTTTATTTCCAAGTATTATTATATAAGATCATCAATGCGAACATTTCTTCCCGTGCTGTTAACAATCTCGAAAGAGAGAATTTATTTGTGTCTTGTGAGTATTCGAACCATTCATTTGGTCAGAATGTTGGTAATTTACGACAAATGGCAAGAGATTAATAAATAAAATGAATGTTTTAAAGTTATTATTTGTTGTCTTGTAGCATATTTGCAAAACTGTTTATTTACTGAGTACGTCTTTTCTGGGTGTTTCTTTTGGGTATGAAACCAAGATATTCACAATGAACATCTTATATTATAGACGTTTTTATAATCCGAATTCCTTCTACTCTGCGTGTCAATCTGCATTCCATACGTCGCTAGGCATCTCGTCTATTGCTGTACTACTTACTGGCATCATCATTCCTGGTATCTCCTCCCCTCTCTGCCGCTGCGCCCTGGAGGTCCGCTGTTCATCTATCGTGGTCAGGCTACGCGTTGCCTCGCATAAATACTGCTTCAGTGCCACTGCTGCCAGGTTCTGGCAGTGCTCTTGCCGCCTCTCCGTCTCCATGTTTGCCGCCTCCTCCGTCCCTGCCTCCTACACCAGCACTACGTAATGTCACCCTTCGCCAAACAACTTCATACTATTTTGCACATCTCTACACATCTGTCGACCGTCGTCATTTGCTTCCCATTCTCTCCCTAATCCCCATAACCAATCTATTCCTTCCCATATCCGCCACGTTCACAGCACCATGTCCTGCACCATAACCGCTAGTAATCGTAGCCGTCGCCGGGCTTTCACCCCTTGCCGTAACTCGCACGCCTCAGAAACCATCACTCCCACCACAGCCACCACCACCATAGACACAGCCACCGCCACTACAGCCACCGCCACCACAGCCACAGCCACAGCCACAGCCTCATCCACAGCCACAGCCACAGCCATAGCTACCACAGCCACAACCTCTGCCACCACCGCCACCACCACCACCACCACCACCACCACCACCACCACCACCGCCACCACAGCCACCGTCGCCAAAGACAGCCGCCACAGCCACCGCCGCCACAGCCACCGCCGCCACAGCCACCGCCGCCACAGCTACCGCCACCACAGCCACCGCCAACTCCGCCACCGCCACCACCGCCTCCGCCACTACCACCAGAGCCATCACAGCCACAGACACCGCCACCACCTCCGCCACCACAGCCATAGCCATCACAGCCACAGGGACCGCCACCGCCACCGCTACCGCCATCGGGGACCGCTTTTTATTGCATTTCTTGCGGGCGGCGTAAATCCTGGTGCCCATACTCGCGACCATGCAGAATGCCCGACCTCCTGTAACAGAGCGCGGTCACTCCTCCTGGCCGCCCCTTCTACCACGGCACAGCCCCGGGATGATTACCGCAGCCAACGCCACCCTCCTAGCAGAAACCGTTGCCACTATCACTTTTGCGAAGATCGCCCTTGCTGGATGCCTTTCCGTATTCTTTTCCATCAAAACCTCTAGTGTCCGTCATGGTAAGCCATTTTAATCGTTACGAAAACCACTACGACAATTACAACTGTCTCCACTTTTCAGATCTCTCTTAAAAAGGTTATTAGTGTTAAAATGTGCGTCACTGTCTCTTTTAGCAGTCTGTTACTCGATACCCCTATCGGTAGTCATTTCCACCATTCCCAATATTATCTCGCCAATCGTCACTACCAATAACACTGACCCTACTAATAACACAGATCTGGTATCTTATCACTCCCCTTTCCTATTCCTCCCGTCAGCAATTACCGTCAGCACTAGCCGCTACTCCTTTGCCGTCACCTCCATGGTCGATGTCATCTCCACAGTCGATGTCACCCTTGTACGTGTATACGTGTGTGTGTGTGTGTGTGTGTGTGTGTTACTCTTGCGTAACAACTATTAATCACTTCCATGTATCTATAATTCCAACCTTTGCCAATATCACCACGATCGTCACCAGTATCATTACTGCACACGTCGCATTCCCCTTTGTGGCTGCCCCTCTTCGCTCACATCGTTACCACTGCCATTACGATCACTAATAAAATCACCGCCATTTTCATCAGCGTCATCATCACTATTATCGTGGTTGCGGCTTTCTTATTAATCGCCAAAATTACCCCTGCATCAGTCTCCGCGAACACCGTAATGGGCACAAGTACCATTGTACACCACATGACCGTAGGAGCTATAATCCTTGTGTTTTCAATCACTTACAGCAACTGTTTAAATTTATATGTCGAAAATAAAAATAATATGATTTCACATTGAAAGGTCATTTATTATATTTCCTTCTTTTTTTTGTTTTTCATTGCATTTATAGAATTTTTGTTTTGGGTAAATAGTTTCTTTATTAATTTACAATTTAATAAATTGTGTTGTGACAGCAGATATACTTGTTTTGTGGTAATTCACAATGATTAAAGATCGAGAAGGTATCCACCACGAAGACTATTCCATATAATGCAATATTAAGAATTCACAGCCAGACACTAGTTGTGGGAATAAAGTTAATCCCAACTTCAGTGGTTTCAAATATCATGGATTAAACACATGGATCTAAACTCGGCGCCATCTTGTATCTTGTGCAGTGTGTTTTGACATCTGAATGGACTGTGACTGTGTCAGTCACAGTATATTGCACAATATGCAAGATCGCGCCGAGTAAAGTTTCACGTGATTAATTCATGATACTTGGAGCCACTGATGATGGGATAAATTATTTCCGAAACAGGTGTATGGTCGTTACATTGTAATATACTTTGTGGCTGATAATCCTCGATTCATCATTTAATTTAATGGTTACTTTATTGTCAAATATCACAATTGTTATGACAAATTCTATATTAACAATAATGTTTTAAATAATAAATTTCCATTCTTCACGTCATCACAACCATTCTTTCAATTTATATAAATAGCACGAGCGATTTAACATAGCTACCAAAACCGTGTTGACATATGAAAGTAGTATGCACTCAATCCATAAAATAACCACGTGCACCGTGTACATTATTCTTTAGCTTTTTTATCGGTTCATATAAAATTCATAATTCTAATTTCGAATATGGCTACATCCAATCCAGCAATGTCAATATAATTTTTACAAATTCTGCAGCCACGTCGAATGCTATAGAACATAAAACAGGATGCAATGGGAAATGTAAAAATAAAAACGAAAAACAACAAAAAAAACAACGAACATCACCAAATCGTGAATCTGTTTTTTCGGAGCAATCCTATCGTTATATTCACGTTTTCTACTTGAAATTGTGTACTTAGTTTATCAATCAAGATAAGTGATAGCACATTAATATTTTCGATTGTAATTTTTAAGTGATGTCTGTATATTATTTTAATAAATACTTTTCAGTTAAGAATCACTTACAGTTTTAGTTGTTAATGTATGTTAAAATGTGATTGATTTCTACTCGTACAAGTGTTACCACTTTTTTGTACTTTCTCTTGAGCTTGTGATGATTTCATTTCTATTTAAAACATGATTTGATGATTTTATATTTTTCAAAATAACGTTTTTAAAATCTTTTTTGTTTTTTACATAACTTTTCAATAAACTATTTTCATTTTGCACTCTTACCAATGAAGTTTTTTTTTGACGGACTTCTTAGTAAACAAATTAATGTTTGCGACATTGAAATTTCTGAGAAAACAAATTCTAAGTGAAATTTATTACTAAGTTTCAGAAAAGCTGGAAAATGAAACGTTGGTTGCATCTACTGTGACTGCTATTGTGGTGAATATATGGACAGGTTGACTCCTTTCTTTGTTTTAGTTCATGAACCTTCTGACTGTGATAAGAGGGTTGCTTAATTATTAATTTAATTGCAAACATTAAATTTAGGCAAGAATATGTAGTATTTTAGATAGCAGCCAGTGCACATAGAAATATTGTACTCACCTCGCACGTGAAATGAACTCTTTCGAATGTTATCAATTTTGTTCAAAAAAGTATCACTTCACGGTTAAGATTTACCGACTACTATTTCTTCCCATGAACGTTTTGAAATGAAATTAACTTGATTGTAAGTTTTATCTCCCTGTTCTATTTTTGGAACATTTGTTGCAGTCGAATAACATTAAAAAATCATGCGTTTTCATTCAGTTTTAATTGTCTTATAGATAGCTTGATATAGATGTCTAGATATAGATGATAGTTATAGATGGCTTCTAGCCCAAACACATCATATAAGCAAGTTATAAATTTGTAAATGATTTACGCTGAAGGATAGAAACGTATACTTTCTTAAAAACTAGTACTGTTTACTAGTAGTATTTAGAAGATGGAGGAAGAAACGGATTTAAATAGAACTTCTAAGAGTCTACCTCTGGTATTCAAAAACTCTGTAGACACACATATATGTCGGGACGAACTACTATTTACATGGTATAGTGGCAATTGCTTGGTATGGTATATTAACATCGGTGGCAAAAACAATCCTGTGACACGCGTGCTAGGAAAATTATTTGAGTACACACGGTGTTCTCTCAAATGCATTATTTTATTTTTGGCTTAAATTGCTTCACAAACTGAATCTTCGTCGTTTCATGCGCACACCTACATTAAACACGCTTACTGACATCGAAATTTTATAACTTTATTAATATACATTGTTTACGTAGAAAAAATTTATACTTGTAAGTTATAAAAGTGTATCAGGGATGAGCTGTACTCCAGGCTTCGTTTTGCAGAACGCTGCGCTGTGCACTGTTTAATTAAGACTATTGTGATGACAATAGCCTGTGTCAAGCTTATTGCATGAATAGGAAATTATGACATCTGAGAGCAATAGCAGAAAGGTTCTGAGAAGTACGGTATTCTGAAAAAATCTGCAACGCTCTCTCAATGAAAGTAAAAATCAATTATCTGAAAAATTAACCGCGTGTGATGCAAATTTAAATTACGATTTTTGTCTCTTTGCGAGAACGACCCACTACACGGGCTGAGTACCCGCTCATAGTCCACATTGCCGTCGCCAACCCGAAGTCGCCGATTGATTGATTGATTGATTGCTACTGATTCCGGGTGCGTCCATTACTGAGGTAATTAGTCCCGTTAGTATAGTGCATGTTTTTCATCGGAAGATGGTGGTGATTTTCCCCACTGGATGGTGAGATCCGGCGCCGACCTACCGTCGACTAGCGGGATTATCCACAATCAGGTATCTCCAACCAGCAGTGCACCGCCCCAGCCAGGACAAGTTCTAAGTCCCCGACCGGTTTCTCGGCATGTGTGGTAGAGTGGTGCATATTAGTGTGAGTGTAAGTGGTGAGGATAGGACAAATAAGAGGAAGGAAAGATCGAGCGCGGTCCGTGGCCCGTTTGTTAGAGAATTGTCCCGGTATTCGCCTCGTGTTGATCCCAGAAACCACGGAAAACTACCGATAAGTGCAGCCGGCCGCTACAATTCTCCTCCAGATAGCAACTGAATTCGATGTAACTCTCAAGCTAGTGTCGAAAATCCTGCCGCCGTCGGGACTCGAATCTAGGACCTCCCTGTCAGAGGCACTGCAGTGACATCAGTTGATCCACTGAGCCACCGCTCCCGGTCCGAAGTCGCCAAGCGACAGCACGCGAGGGCGACGCGTCACGGAGCGTCTTTCCCGCCGCGGGGCGCCATTTCTCCCGGAGCCACATTTCTCTTGCCCCGGAATTTTCATCCCGCCCGCCCGCGCACCCGCCCGTTCGCGTGCGTTTCAGCCCGACGAAAAACGCACGGTTCGCGGCGAGAAAATCCCGACGTAACCCGCTGACATTTGCTCGCGGGTGGACGTGTGCATAATTTAAATAGCGAGCGTATTACTGCCAGCGCTGCGTCGAAGAATTAGACCAACATACGCCGCCGCTGCTGGTTTGACCTTCGCCTCGCTGGGAGGCTCGGAGCCGGAGCTCGGAGCAGCTTGATTGCCCCTGCGGCGGCTGACGTACTGGCGGGGTGGAGGCGGAGTGGTGTATATGCACCTGGAAACTAATAATTGGATGACAAAAATGTAGAAATACAAGGAATATTAACCCGAAAGTGTCTGCAAAACGTACACGCAACGTACATATTAGATAACTAATCAGTTTTCTTTAGTATTGTTTTTTATTAGTTGAACTCTCAACCACCGTTGTACCACTACGAATACTGTGATCGCGCAATTAATATACTAATTAGGAATGAAAGAACAACGATCGTGGTTTTTTACTCGGTAAACAAACACAATATAACCTAATTCTTCTTAACACTATACACACACACACACACACACACACACATTATAGTGTGTGTGTGTGTCCGGGGAGGAAACCAAAATAAGCTCTTAAGACAATTTTAATCATATTTTGTCTAATAATATACATGGATATTCTGAATGGCTGAGCCGTTTTAAACACTCAAAAGTTGCTTTAAAAAGTGCTTTCTAAGAAAAAATTTGCACTGTGGGAGCATAGAGACACTTCAGAAACATAAAGTTATTATTTAAAAAAGAAATGAATGTATTTGTTAAAGAAGAAAAATTAATATCATAATTAAGCTTATGATGGTTAATATTTACCACCAAACATTTATTTGATAACATTTATTTAACATATTTGAGTCCGCTTCTCCGAAAGATATCATTAATCCAGGAGAATGCAATCAAACACGGCGCAACGAAGCGAACAAGACTCAGCCTGTTCTCACCTTACCAATAAATTATTGTTGAAATTATTGATACTGAATTATTTGGAAAGGATCACTATAAGAATACGAGGATCTCACCTTTCCACGAAGCCATCAAAGCCTGAACCTCACAAACACCTTGCGTGAACTTTCGGATTAAATCAGTGCAATGCCTAGCAAAATCTCCTACCATCAAAAAATGTCTGGCGCTTAGTTTATAAACGCTTTGTAACAAGAGACGAATGTTTTCTTTATTCTACTTTCATTTTTAAATATAATGTACTGTATTACATGTGCTCGCGTTGTGGCTTCTGCTGTTGTTACGTAATGTTGTCTTATTATCATTAAGTTTTAAGAGCTTTACCTAAATTTATGTTGTGATGAGTAGTTTGAGAACAGTTGAAATTATTAATCTTAAAAAATTGACTAAAATTTAAGCGGAGTTTACGAGTGTTAAACATAAATGAAGTTGCGTGCATCGACCGCCAGAGAATGTTTGGACGCAATGCACTTCGCATCCGTCTGAGGGAGGATGGCACGGAGACCTCGCCCCATCTCCCGCGTCCTGCCCGGCCTCTCCGAGCCCCGTTTAATCAGTTTAGTGCAAAGTTCCTCTCTCGCACGACATGTCAAACTATTTGTTCTCAAGTTGGTGCTAAATTTGTTATAGTGGATATTGATATACTTTGAATGGAAACTTGTCTGCAGGAAGTGGCAATTAACGCGGAATCGTGCGTGTCACATGAAGATTGAATGCGTCGTGTATCTTGCCTGCCATCTCGCACTTGAGTGTAATGTCGATTTTACAGGGATCCCACCTCCCTGTTCCCCTCCTACTACTTTCTCGCACCCTCCTGCCAACCACTTCCATCCCGCACCCTCCTACCGCCCCCTCCTTCCCGCCCCCTCCCTGCCCCCTCCTTTCCGCCCCCTCCTATGTGCCCCCTCCTTCCTGCCCCCTCCGTTCCGTCGCCTCCTCCCAGCCCCCTCCTTCTCATCCCCTCCTTTCCGTCCCCCTCCTTCACCCCTCACCGTTTCCATCTTCTCCACCACCATCCCACTCACCCACCGTGTCGCCGTGGTTCGCCTGTTGGGCGAGCCCGGCAGGAAAGTTAGCTTTCCTAGAAGGCGAATTTACCCTCCTGTAACTTTTCGTGACTCCGAAAAGCCCCTTTTCGACAAAGCGAGGGCCGAAAAAAGCACAATTATGTACAGTTGGCTCAGTAACTCATGCAAACTTTTGGGCAAACTCTGTTTATTTCTTGCTGCCTGGTGAATTGTGAGTTTCAAAACCGAGTGTAACTGTACATTCAGGGATAACGTGCTCTCGCACTCCTGTTGCCAATAGAACTTGCGAGATGCTTCGAGCAACAAGACGCCACTCGCGTTCATCCGCGCCGCCGCATCGGGTTGGCAGTTGCATTTTAATGCGTTGCCCTTTGTTATCCCTGCTGGGAATCCTTTACTGTGTCAACATGAATTCATGTTTCTAAATGTGGAGAGATGAATTCTGCGAAGTTAAGTATCATGAGTACAAATTAATATTACGTTTCTAAAATTTTTACGTTTTAAGATTTTGTTTTGAAGAGTACACACGTTTCTATTGCACATATTTTAATATTTAACCTAAGTTCAAAAGTTCAAATAAGACATTTTTTCTTTAGTGAGCACTGAAATGAGACTTTTTTACTATATATTGCTGTGACACAACTAATTAAATACTACCACAATAACATGTTTTAATTAATTTTGGCAAGTCTTGAAGGATCACTTATCTGATGCTGAAAAACACTATGAACATTTTTGGTGAATGTTTAGAAATTATTGCTAATGGCTCCTCTCTGCTCAGAAGTTCAGTTGTCACCGTTCTCTTTCTGTGGCTGCATTTCCGCCTCCTCCATCCCGCCGCGGTTTCTGTCACCGCCCCTCATGCGGCGTGAGACACGCCCCCTCCCGGCGCGCGCGGGAGACTTACCGCCCGCGAGGGAAAATCTGGGCGCGCGACGCCCTCGGGCGAGGAGGTGTCTGGGGTGATGCACGCCGCGCACTTCCGCATGCCGCGCCCCGCCCCGCCCCGCCCCGCCCCGCCTGACGGCCGCCCGCGCCCTCGGAAGCCGCCAGGTGCATGCCCGCCGTCGCCGCCCGAGACAAACGGCCGACTTCCGCGGAGGCGTCGACGCGGTCATCTGATACAGACGCCGCGACACCCCGCCTGCCCCCGCTTCCGTCTCCACAGCACCTCCGCCTCCACCGCCTTTCTGCCATCACCCCTGCCCTCCATCTCGTCGAAACCTCCGTTGCCCTTCCCCGCCTTCCAAACTTCCTCCGTCCTCCGCCCCGCGTCCTGCGCCTCGCGTCCTCCGCCCGCCTCCTCTGCCCCGCGTCCTCCGTCCCGCCTCCTCCGCCCCGCCTCCTCCGCCCCGCCTCCTCCGTCCCGCCTCCTCCGCCCCGCCTCCTCCGCGCCTCCTCCGCCCCGCCTCCTCCCGCCCCGCCACCTCCGCCACGCCTCCTCCGCCCCGCCTGCCCGCCTCCTCCGCCCCGCCTCCTCCGCCCGCCTTCTCCGCCCTCCTGCCGCCTCCTCCGCCTTTCCTCCGCTCCGCCTCCCCCGCCCCGCCTCCCCGCCCCGCCTCCTCCGCCCCGCCTCCTCCGCCCTGCCTCCTCCGCCCCGCCTCCTCCGACCCACCTCCTCCGACCCGCCTCCTCCGACCCGCCTCCTCCGACCCGCCTCCTCCGACCCGCCTCCTCCGACCCCGCCTCCTCCGCCCCGCCTCCTCCGCCCCGCCTCCTCCGCCCCGCCTCCTCCGCCCCGCCTCCTCCGCCCCGCCTCCTTCGCTCCCAGCCCCTTCTTCCACCGCGCCCTGACACTTCTGCTCCCACCCCGCCCCGCCACGTCCACCCCATCTCCTCTATTATTGCCCCGCCTCCTCCGCCCACACCTGCGGTTCCGTCTCCGCCCTGCCTCTTTCTCCTTCATCTCCTTCCACCTCCTCCCCTGTCATCAGCCTCTCCGCTCCCGTCTTCATCCTCCCCGCCTTCTCTGCTTCCGCTCCTCCTCATCTCCTCTCCTGCCCCGCTCCTCCTCCTCCTCCCCGCAATTAAGCACCCCCCGCTTTATCCACACCTAGCCTCTTGTAGCTCCCCGCCTTCCTCGCCCTCCAGGTGCATCTGTCGACTCCCTTGTAACCAACACTAATCTCGCAAGCCCCCTCGCTACCGCTTTCTCCCGCCGAGCGACCGTCACGTTGCTATCAGATCATGTTTCGATCGCCGTTGTTACAGCGACCATCAACTTCCTTTTTACCTTCTATCGCTCCATACTGTTCTCAACAATCCCGTAGTCTCGTAAGTGGTCATTTTTCTTCATCGGTCTCATCTTCATATTTCTTCCGCCATCCCGACAATGTTCACAGCTCAGCACGCAGTAAGGACCCGACCGCGCCAATTGCCTGGAGCGTCCCGACTGCCCTACCGTCCCCACTACCGCACCTCCCGCCTGTTCCTACTGTTCCATTATCGCCTCTGTCCCCACTGTCCCTTCGTCCCCTCTGGTCTCATCGTCTCTTTGTTCCCTCCGTCATCACTTTCCCCTCGTCCTTGCAGTCTCTTCTCAACGTTCACATTCCCGTAGTTTCCATCGTTCCCACTCACTCCATAGCCCTCGCCGTCTCAATCGTTCTCTCTGTTCCAATCGTCTCCATTGCCCCTCGTCGTTTCTATCACCTTATTATCTTGTCAACCCTCTGCATTGTTGCATCGGTTCCGAGCGTCCTCACTGTCCCCCCTTCCCCCCTTCGGTCGAGGTCGTCCCGCCGCCGCCCTCGTGTCGCGGCCTGGAGGCATTCGCTGCCGCCTTCCGCATTGCCCTCGCTTTTTGTGAGGGCGAAAGCTCACGTTCTGGAACTTCCGAGGGGGCAACAGTGCATTATGCGCCAAAACCACCCCCGCGCCCACGCCAGCGGCTCGTAAAACGAGTTAAAATGTGAGGGCGCTTTGCTGGCGCTCCGGCTTATTTTTAGCGTCCGGCCGCGTGGATGGAGTCGTATAGATGTGTGTGTGTGTGTGTGTGTGTGTGTGTGTGTGTGTGTGTGTGTGTGTGTGTGTGTGAGTGTGTGTGTGTGTTTGTGTGTGAGAGAGAGAGAGGGAGAGAGAGATAGAGAGAGAGAGATGGGGGAGGAGAGGAGTGATAAGAATGGAGTGTATTTGTATGGAACTGTCTTAGTAGAATGGAAGAACTTAGGAGAACAGTTGGTGGATTTATCCAAGTTGTTTTTCTTGAGGAGGGCAACTTCATGGTTCAGAAAATTTTAGAAACTCACGGCATCCAGAATAGTAGTGGTACTACAAGAAATTAAAAATTCGAAGAAAAGAAACGAACTCCAAGGTAAAAACAGCAAACAATAACAACTCAACTACAATTTAGATGTTTTTTATTTTAAAAAATTGTACTAATTTTTGACAATGTTATAGGTACACAAATAAACTATAGCAAATTATACTTGTATATTTACTATTTTCTTTGATATTATTTATAGAGTGGTTTAACAGTTCATTTTGGCATTAATTATTATTCAAATAATGTTTTTAGTTTATAAAAAATTTGACCAAATTTCAGGATCACAATTGATGTATTATAAAACTTTACAATGTTTAACTCCAAAATTAAAAGGGATAACCTAACAAAGTTGAAAGTTGAAAACCGAAGAAAATGGTAAAGATACAAAACAATATTCCAATTAAACTGCATATTTTTGAATAAGGCCAAAAGGCGATTTTCTCTTCGCATTTCAATGGCCAAGTACGACATGTAGTGACGATTATTTGAATCCGTTGCATTGACTTCGAAAGACCAATGGAGAACCTTCGCCGGAGGTTATAAGCGCGGTCGGGGTGGGACGTAGCAAGGGCGCGGAATTACGTGGGGTAGTAGACGTTTGAGACGGCAATGTCGAGAATGGCCGTGTACAATCTGGACGAGCAGAGGATTGCAGGGGAGCGATGGTACGAGCGAGCGATGGTACGAGCGAGCGATGGTACGAGCGAGCGATGGTACGAGTGAGCGATGGAGCGAGTGAGCGATGGTACGAGCGAGCGATGGTACGAGCGAGCGATGGTACGAGCGAGCGATGGTACGAGTGAGCGATGGTACGAGCGAGCGATGGTACGAGCGAGCGATGGTACGAGCGAGCGATGGTACGAGTGGACTTCCGGCGTGAGATACCGGTTGAGGTGGCCAGGGCTATCAGCTGTTGCTCCTGCAACCCCCTGAAAGGGATGTCCTAGGATTTCCGATGTGGGGAATTATCGACCCTTATCCAGATAGCGGAGTAGAATTCAGCCTCTGTGGATGAGAGAATTCCAGCGGCCGTTTGCTCTAATTGGCAGTTTACCGCCGTTTCTCCGATCAGTACCAAGCGAATGTCTCGGACCGCGCGCAGTCTTTCCTCTCTCACCATTATCCTATCATCTTTCGTTACACAAACACACACACACACACACACACACACACACACACACAAACAAACACACACTCACTCATATGCACTACACTACCTCTCTTGTTCGGAGTCCAGTCGGGAGCTGGTCACGGGTAGGGCGGTGCCCGGCTGATAGAGGAAGATGGATAGGGAATCCAACGTGTATGTCGTCACCGAATCTCACGTTAGCGGGGAAGGATCACCGCCCACTCCCTGGGTATAATATTCACCTCACGTACAGAAGAGTTGACGCGGCCGCAAACCCAAACTCAAATGAAAAAATAAATTAATAAATCGATCAGTCCAGCGTGACGGGTGAAAATAGCTGCAACACGAACCGGACGCAGGGACGGAGAACAAAGCGGAAGCTCTTTCTACAAATAGATACAGCCGATGGTGGTGGGAACGGGTCTGGTAACGACTACGACATCGGCGACGGGAAAGAGCCGCGACAAGAGGAAGGAGATAAATTCGTGGAGCAGTCGCGGTCGAAGGAAGGACGATGACGTGGGGGGCGGCAGTGCGAGTACCACCATGGCCTGTCCTTGTCCAGACCGTGGACGAAGCACCCACGTGAATTGTGGCGGAGGATATAGGGAACTCGGTCACTGAGATGGAGACGGAGGCGGTGCTTGAGAAGGGTGTGGAAAAGCGGCAGACTGGAAACAGAAGCGAGATGGAATTTGGGGTGAAAATGGAGGTTGAAGAGGGAGTGTCAGCTAAGTCCAGAGTGACGGGATGGGACATGTCTAATGGCAGCGTGCGCTTGCCCAGTAAGGTGACAAGATGGAACTGGAGGAGAGAGGTCGGGGACCGAGATTGCAATAGTGGAGAGCAGGTTGAGCAGAAAAGCAGGTTTCTCCGAGCCTTGAGGGATGAGAGACAATGGGCTACGGCGGTGGACGGAATGACGGGGACGGAGCGCCGGAGCCATGGCCTTGGTTGGAGCAGGGAATTGTAGCGGGGGCGGAGCGGGGGCGGAGCGGGAGCGGAGCGGGGGCGGAGCGGGGGCGGAGCGGGGGCGGAGCGGGGGCGGAGCGGGGGCGGAGCGGGGGCGGAGCGGGGGCGGAGCGGGGCGGAGCGGGGGCGGAGCGGGGGCGGAGCGGGGGCGGAGCGGGGGCGGAGCGGGGGCGGAGCGGGGGCGGAGCGGGGGCGGAGCGGGGGCGGAGCGGGGGCGGAGCGGGGGCGGAGCGGGGGCGGAGCGGGGGCGGAGCGGGGGCGGAGCGGGGGCGGAGCGGCCGACCGCGCGAATCGCATATTTCGCGTCTCCGGGCGCGTCGCCGCTCCGTTGAGCACATTTTATCTCGCCCGCACTCCTCATTCCGACGTAGCGCGCAACTTTATAGGCCATCTTTCTCAATGAGCTGTGCGATTTCGGCCGCACACCCGCAAGAATGCTCGCCCGCCTGCGCGCCCATCCTCCTCCGCCTCCGCCTCGGCCTCAGCCGCCGCTCGCCGGCAGCAAACCGCGCGGATGTGTTTTTATTTAAGAAGTTTTCGGACGGCGCGCTGACCAACGACGTTGAAGTAACTGGTGAAAAATGTCGGCGCAACCATGCGGCAGCGAGTGGCGACGCGGCGTGTCGCGCGCTCGACGTGCCTGGCGAGCGACGCCGCGCCTCCGGTCGCGGTGGACGGCGTCGGACGACGTCGGGGCCGCTCCTTGGGAACGACGACGGGCGCGCCTCTGGACGGAAATACCGGCGCGTCCGCGCGCACGAAATGCTCCGAAATTCTCTCTCCTTGACGGCGTTGCGGACGCTTTATTTTCAGCAAAATTTAATGTAGTTTTATGTGCTGTGTGGGTGTCTTCTTTACGTTGTTTCGGAAAATAAACATATACGGTCAAAAATATAATTAAGTTTAACGTAGATTAATGTATTGTACATGAAACTTAATGTAATATGTACGTTAAAACGAACTTAATATTTATATGCTAAATATATTTACTATACTATATATTTTTATCATATAACATATATATTTGTTATGCTAAATATGTATGCTATACATGTTAGTACATTCATTTTAATGCACGAGTTAAAATCAATGTACTTTAAATGTAGAGATTCCCACGTTTCTCTGCCTCGCATCATTCACATCATATATTCACAATCGCCAGTCCATCGAGATCATTATTAATTTCTTCCACATATGACCATAAAGCTGGGACTCTCGCACACTAATGAACATGTGTACAGTAAATTTGAAGTGCGCTCGTGATTATTACTTCTACGTACATGTCGTTAAAGTAATGCGGAAATTTCTGACAGGGTACCTAATTAAGTCTTGCAAAGTATTATAAAACATTTTGATTCTGATCTTGAAAAAATAAGTAAAATGATTAATGAATCGGAAACAATGTGTTGGGTGAAAAAATGTATTCAATTTCCTAATATTCATGAAAAGAAAATTGATTACAATTGCAAGCATACCAACACGTAAGACTCAATAAGCAAACTATGCCCTATATTTCACATTTCATTACTAATGTAGTGTATTCCAGTACATGTGTTGTTTTCGACTTAAAAAACATCAAAATCGTTTAATTCAGGAACTAACAACCACTACAAAACAGTCATTTAAAGTAAACGTCCTCTCAGATAGAAACATATTTAGACACATTTTCTGTTTAAGAAACAATTAACACAGAAAATGTGTCGATACTTATTTGACAAATGAATATTAGACATTAAAATTGGAATATTGTTGTAATTGTCTAGATACATTTCCAAAAGCTTCTGTAATTACTCTGTTTTGTCGTTGGAATTAAATTTATTTATTATTCTACTATCGTTACATTAAGAAATTTATTTGTTCATTAACATCGAAATGTCAGTATATAAAATTCTATTTCTAGTACTTATAATGTGAAACACTAGTTTTCCCATACAATAACTTAAATTCAAATTTACCGTTTAGAATAATAATATTACTTAGGACAATAATGATTGGTATAATGAATATTTGATTAAACAGTAGCTTCAATAGGACATGAATTTGAAATAGCACGATGTTTTATTTACTTTACATAAAGAGCGATTGAAACCTATGCGTGATGTATAGGTGAGAAAGTCAATATGTGCACATTTTCACCACGTGGTTTACAATGGTTGGCTTCTCAAACCGCTACATACTTCATTTGTAAATCACTCCGCCCATAAACAATCATCCGTCATGATCATTCTAACATTCTTCATGCAGTGAAGAGCAAAGCAAACAACCACTCTGAACCGATTCTCAGTAACGGGGAGATTGTAAAAGTAAACCACCTCCTTTGTCTATGCATTAAATTAGTATTTTCGTGGTTTCAGCCGAGATCATGTGGTAATTCATATTTTAGTCATATGAAAGAGGTAATCAGACCACAATGAATAAAGTAACTAGTGTATTTAAAACATTACACACTAATACACATATTACCATACTAGTTTTGGAGAACTTCTTCGAATAACAACTTGGATTATGCTAATATCAATCTGCGCATATTTGACCACGTTACCTGAATATGTTTTCGATAATAATGTTGCTATTACGTAAACCACTGAAGATGAAAAAAGTTACCCCAACCTAGTTTGATAACATGCGTATTAGAGTATAATGTGTTAAATACACTATCTTTCTTTTTCATGGTGGTCTGATTACCTCCTTCATACGTCTATAACTTTAAATTAGTATTGCACTTATCATGTCCAACACATTGTGACCTTCGGACGTTTGCGTTAAATTTCAGGCCGGTCGTGCTATTTCCGACATCTCCTTAGCTCTGGAACAACAGGAGCAGTCATTTTAACCGTTTTGAAGTTTTATTTTTATTTCGTGCCTATATTTATTGATTTATTTTTATGATATTTTGTGACTTTTAACATTTAAGGAGTTCTGTAAAATACCGAAATATAATTCATATAGACATCTTAGTTTTGATAATAGTTCTTCACGATTGACCTTCGACGACAGGTAGTAGTCAAAATGACTGCTAATTTTAAACGCGTCTGGGATGACGACAAATGGCCCGAGCTCTCCCTCTGTCAAATCGTTATACTGGGCAGTCCAAGTACTTTATAACATCATCGATTTAACTGTGTTCAATTCCTGGATTCTGTAAGAAAAGTTCTCGTGAAACAATCTACCCCCACGGTCGTATTTACTGAACGTGGCTGAAAGATTTTGCGGGTCACTGTTATTGACTCGAAACATTTCTAGAGGGCATCACTTGTTGCAGAATACTTCAGTATAAACAAACATTCACGGGATGAATAAGCGTTGACAATGTCAAACAGGTCATTGCAAAAGCAATAAGTCCAATCACCCTTGTTCTTGAAAATAGTTGGCTATAGGTAAATGTGGCAGCACAGAAAAAGCAAGTCGTCTGTTAGATTTGTAAGCCAAAATAATTTAATTATATAATCTACTTCAAACTATGTTTTTCATTACGCTGAAATGTATTGTGACCTGAATTATAACAAAGGTTTATCAAAATAAAAAAATAATTATTTGAAACAGTAAATATAACTGCTCGCCGTCTTTGTAGGTAGTATGGCTCGCCGTCTTCCTAGTGTTAGAGACACACCTAGTGAGGGAAACATGCTTGAGAATCTCTGGGACGGCGCGCGCCTTGCAATTTTCGTGGGCTGGAAGTTCAGTAATGAAAGGTATCGTTATCTCTCGAATCCACAGGATATTTACAGTGCTTCAAGGTCTGCTTTCCAAATCCCGGTCTTAGAGCGTGCCAAATCCGTTCTTAAATTACCTGCAGCTTGAGAGATAACTTACTCTTGCTCGGTTTTCAGGCCGGTTGTGTGTGTGTGTGTGTGTGTGTGTGTGTGTGCGTGTGTGCGTGTGTGCGTGTGTGCGTGTGTGCGCGTGTGCGCGTGTGCGCGTGTGCGGGTGTGCGCGTGTGCGCGTGTGCGCGTGTGCGCGTGTGCGCGTGTGCGCGTGTGCGCGTGTGCGCGTGTGCGCGTGTGCGCGTGTGCGCGTGTGCGCGTGTGCGCGTGTGCGCGTGTGCGCGTGTGCGCGTGTGCGCGTGTGCGCGTGTGCGCGTGTGCGCGTGTGCGCGTGTGCGCGTGTGTATAGGTTGGCTGCTGCCGTCGCTGCGGTGTCAGAGGTGCTGGCGTTTGGTGCAGGGTGTGGCAACACTGCCGCACTTCGTGTAGTTCGTAAAAGAAAGTGACTGTACGTTCCTCTACCAAATTGCAGTATTACGTATCTTGACAGTATAATGGGAGTAGGTCAATAGAGTTTAAGTTCGGAGTTCGGTGGGATAACGGCTAGCGAATCGGGCTGTATTAGCCCAGTTTACGGGTTCAAATCAGATCTAAGTCGTGGATTTTTGAGGGCGGAAAAATTATTCGTGCACCATTCTCCGAAGAGGAAGTAAAACCGGCTATCCCATGTTGTAGATTTACTGCGTGTAAAAGATTCTCAAGCCTAAAAGAAAACTCAGCAAAATTCATATTGCTTGTTTCGTCGCCCAAGATACTTTTCTCCGCTAGATAGTGAAAGGAGCGTCGCAAAATTTGCGTTGTCAGACGGAAGAGCGATCCTGATGGCCCGAGTCTCACCATGTGTAATAAGGCATTAACGAACGAACTAAAGGTCGCATACCACATCCATTTCGATATCCGGAGGGGGTCAATTAAAGTAAATCATTTATAATGTTTGTTGAGGCAAGTTAGTGCCAAAACTTTTTTAGTTAGTGGCAAACGCATGATGACTTTCAAAATTTTTGTCACTTGCGGATCTTTCGGGGAGATAGGGCCACTTTCCTATATCAATTTAGTTTTTTTATATTTTATTTTATTTTGTTTTTAAAAAGTAGAGCAACGTTCACAATGTTGCTCCGATTGAACAAATATTGTTGCCTTATACTAAATTGCCTTATACTAAAATAAAATTGAAACGGATTGTGGGCAAGTCTGGCTGTAAAATATTCCAGAGTTTTTTCAAAGCGATTGCTCATGGTCACGAGTTCAGTTTGTTTTGGGAAGGGTAAACATTCAATAAACGTTGTAGAACGAAACTATCACTAAAAAGATCTAACAATAATAGTCCAAAAAGAGAAAACATTAACTTTTGACCTGAATAAATAATGCAACGAAAAACTATTTTGGGGTACATTGTTGACCCTTCCCCCTAGTATGAAACTGTAAAAGATACTAGCTTACCGAGGCTTTGGGAATTTTAATTTTTCTACCTTCAGTCGTACGTAAAATGCAACACTTCTTATACACATAATTATTTCACCAATAACTTTATTAATTAACATAATGTGGAAGTATCAATCGCGATTTCATATTTCTTATAGACACGGCACCACGTGTAGAAAATAAGTACTGCTGAAGTTGGAAAACGAAAAACACAGAAGTAGTCCTGTATAATGTTTCAAGTGCTTTGATTTGCTTGTGATTATGATGACAAGCAGTAATTTGTGTTCTCTAAACCTGGCTTGTTAATTTACGTAGTTGGAAGAAGAAAGATATTGTGGTTAATGACTGTAATCTGATAGACAGCATTATCCGGAATCGTTTAAAACTAGCGCACGGCCACAAAATTGTCTGTGGGAACGGCAATTACCTTCTATTACTGCGCATAATTCTAGGGACGCATACGAGCCGGCGTATGCCTCGAAACGAGGCCTCTGTAACGGGAACGCACAACTTTCGCCGGTCATCTGGGGTCCCGTTGTTTTTTCGGAATTCGGCTGAGTAGAAAAATAGACTCTGTTTGCTTGTCCACGCACGGGTCGATGTTTGTTCAGAGAGCAACTTCAGAGGAAAATGACCGAAACAATTTGGTTTCCTCTGAAGAGGCAGTGGGTTTTCTGCGCGTTTTTTTCCTCGTAATCCGGTTATGAAACTCGACGCGCTCTTGTATTATTCTTGAGTCTCTCAGCGGTGGTAACAGCTACGAATCTTTTTTGTTGTTCGTCGACTCACACTACAAGGCCACTTGTGTGGTAATTCATTGTAAAATGGATAATTATTGCATAGATTTGAATACATTTTCAATTGGATCGAAAAATAATTTGTATCAATTGCTCATACATATAATTAAATAGAAGTACATTTGTGCATTTATGTATTTTTATTTATTTCAAGGAAATTATTGCTAACATTTTGTATTAATTTAACTTTACATTATTCATGTGTATATCAGTGGAGGGAATAAACTTACGTTATGAAATTATTGTCTGAACGATCCGATGACATTAATAAGACATTAATAGAAATCGTATTTGTTTTTCTTTGCAACATCTATTATACTCTTTTGTTTTGCAGGAAACTTTTCTGCCTGTTTTGTTCTTCATACATTCTTTGTGGGTTTAAAGTGTTTAAATTGAATCGAAATGTTAGCAAAGGTGTAAGTATTTAAATTTGTGATATATAAGTAATGATATTTAATTTGTTGCTCGTGTTTTACTCTCTTCTCATCTATTAAGTCACTCTCTCCCGTGTAGAAAATTAAAACTTGTGCATTTAAAAGGATAAAGAACCATATACAGATTAGTGAATACTTTTTAATTACCCCAGTTATGGTCAAAACATCAAATGTTGATAAATCATTTTAATTAAATCAATTTGTTGTGCCTGTTTCCAGAAGGTCAGGATACCTTTACAAATGCAACTAAGAATTCTTGCGACATCCATTCAAGTTTCCTTGCGAAGACATCGTCATGACGTGGACTTTGTCGCGGCGGGGACTTTGTCGCGGCGGGGACTTTGTCGCGGCGGGGACTTTGTCGCGGCGGGGACTTTGTCGCGGCGGGGACATTGTCGCGGCGGGGACTTTGTCGCGGCGGGGACTTTGTCGCGGCGGGGACTTTGTCGCGGCGGGGACTTTGTCGCGGCGGGGACTTTGTCGCGGCGGGGACTTTGTCGTAGCGGATCAGGGTGGGTGGGCAGTGAGTGAAGACCGAGGAGGGTGGTGTGGGGAGCAGATCGACGCGACGCGAGGTGTGGGCGGGGTGACGGAGGGGCGGGACGAGGGCGGTGGTGACCCTTCCGTCTCCCGCCGGCGGACTAATTCCTGCTCCCAATCGACGTTTGATTGCCTTCCGCGCCACTAATGAGGGTGCTTTCTCCCCGAGGACTCCAAACTATGGTTGAACTATGGCGTCGGAAGATGCCGCGCCGCGCTGAACGCGCACTTCGATAAATTCGTCTCGAGGTCGAGATGAGTTGAGAAGTTTTGCTGATCTCGCTCGAAGTCTAGGCAGTTTTAAGCTGTGTAGTCGACGCGACAAACTTGTCCTTCTGTGTAAAGTGCTGTTTCCGAAATAAAGACACTTTGCTTGCTCGGAGTTCTACCGTTGGGAAATTTTTGTCTCGCTCGGAAAATCAATCACATTGGCTTCAAAATTCCATTAGAAAAAATTAACGGAGAAGTGAGGGAATTTCTTAATTTCGAATTCTGCCTTTAATTTATTTCTGACAGGTATGCGTTCGTTAACTTCACGTTCAACATGACGTACGGTAGCTATATATTACGTGAATTGAGAGTAAAAGAAAAAAATTGAAATACTTGCAGAGAGCATTTTCACAATGTCCATACGCAAGAAATTCGCTTCAAGACAGCTACGATGTTGAATTAGATTGTGGACCATGTTTTTTTTATTTCTAATGTAATGTTTAATAGCTCTGTAGATTTCTTAGTTCTCGTAGTATTTTTGCGTAAAAATAGTGGTTCGGTGGAATTTCCGTCCAAAGAGTAGTTCACTTTTCAACGGTAAATAATATTTTATTTTTTACTGAGACGTTATTGCTTGTTATTGTGTTAGACACGGAGCTCCATAATTCCTGCAAAACTTACCTGGTTCCAGATTATCGTGGTGACGAAGGAAATATAACAACAGTTGAATGTTGCTTCCTCTTTCGGAGGGGATTATGAGAGGGTTTTATGAAAGGGAATTATAGGAGGAAAATATAAAATGACAAACCGAGTTGTTAACTAGTTAATTAGTAAATATGTAAATATGCGTAATTAAAATTAGGTAGAAAATAAAATCATATATGTACCACGGGCGTTAGCTGGTTTTAATTATCTCGGGCGACAGAAGGCCCTCAGGCCGAAGGGCCTGGGGGTTTTGTCGCAGCTCGATCATTAAAACTCTTATAAGACCCTTGATACATTAATAACTAATAAGAACTTTCAGCGATTTTTTAACACAAAAATCTGTGTATTCGCTACCGTTGGAGTAGGATGCGTTTCTTGTCTGCAAATTTCATGACTGAATGTGAATTAAAACATCAAGGAAATTGAGAACGATCGCGTTTTCGGAGAAGAGCGGAATCGATCTGTGCCCAACAACCTCTGAATTATTTGCTGCGGCGTCAGTGCACTTCACTGGTCGCTCACTCTTTATACATATCTTTGGAAAGATTCATATGTACTCTTCCATTTTTGTGGTAATTGACAAGAGACGCAAGGTGCGCAGAGTTCACATTAGCGCTATCGGTCAAGAGCACAAAATTTTAGTTCTCCTCAGACTAGCTGAGCGTGACAAAATAATTTATCTTAAATAGCTTTACAATTTTTTATAATACTTTTTAGTTTTTGAAAGTGGTTGACCTGTAGTTTCTAAATTAAAAAAAATAATAGAAATGAAATGTGAAGTATTAATTAATCAGTTTAGTGAAATATGTTGGAAATATCAGTTTTGTCATACCTGGATTCTAGGATACTTTACTTCAAGATAGATTTTTACGTTGTATGTCACTCGTTGACTCTACTTAAGCTGTGAAAGAAAATACCTAATACATAATGAAAACAAAAACAAAAAGGTATTTCATAGACTGACACTAGCACAAGTAAAATTTGTAATCGTAAATGTAAATCGTAAAATATGTCCATGAATTTTTGAAAATGCAAAAAGTGTGTTCCCAGCGGTATCTCGTAAGTTATAAAAAGGACACGATACATTATTAACTAAATTGATTAGTTACGACAAAAGTGAAATTTGTGATTCCTAATGGGGGATGTGAGTGCTTTTTCGTGTTTACCGTAAAAAAGGAAAGCATAAGTTCGTACTTGTTGAAGTAATTTAGGGTTAAAACCACTAAATACTGTGTCAATTGGCTACATTTTGCTTGAAGCAAGAGGTGACTTCAATCTTAAATTTAGTATTTTCGTGTTATTTCGTATCATTATCGTTCTCTGTAAGATATAACTGCAATTCATTATATTTTAAGTTGCTTGAGATGTTGAAATTAAATCAAACGCGTTTGTTGTGCCAATGATTAGGTAAGTGGGAAGTAGGATGACATTCATCAGAGAAGCTGAATACGACACGTAAATTAAAGAAACCTTTGGAAGAATTAAATTATTTTATTTGTCAATTTACGAGATAAACTGCAATCCTTTTTATGAACATTGTCACAAAAGCGTTTGAACCCTTAAGTACTCTCGCATCTCATTAAACTGTAAAGAACCAGCTTCACGTACAATCCACAGAAAGAATTAGTGTTTTTTTTGTTATTATTCAAATGTTAAGGTAGGTTGTAAAATTCATATGGATATTTCTTCTTATTTAAAGATGTAGTAGGTCATGTATTATTGAAGTTAAAATCTAAGCAATGACATTTCAAAAAATAATATACGAAATAAATAATAAAATTAATTGAATTAAGAGTCGTTGGAATATACACAAATTGAACGTAAATATTATCAAACGCAACTTTGTTTTTTAACACATTGTGAAGTGCTCAAGTTACGCTCATGTTCAAAGACATTTTAGGTGGAGCTCGTCCCCCCTCTTACTGTGAAAATACGTTTCTCTTAGAAACGTTTGGTTGAGGTCCATCTTTGCAGAAAATATTGTTCCATTATCTCTAATCTTGTGTTTCTTGAGTTCGCCAATCCCACCCGTATCACTTCGGTTGTAGATGTTCCAGATATATAGTTCCTGGAGAATGCCAGCAGAGGGAGTTCTTCCGGACAAAAATATCTTAAGTTCAGACATCGCTTCCCGCGTTTAATCACGAAGGGAGCCCACCGATGTTGCGTAGTTTATCCAGTGGAGTCCTCCAACCCCCGCTTTGTTGGAGGGTACAACTCCCCAACACACCCACACATCCTCTTGCGGGCTTGCGCCCCTGGACGTAGTTGTATCCCGGGTCCTGCAAGCGCACACAGTCTGGCGAACAGTGGGTAATTTGAAAAGCGTTGTTTCTCAATTTGAGCCCATTACAGGCGCACTCGGTGAGAGGGCAACAGCGCAGCTTGAAGTGTCGTTGCGTGTCCCACGCACGTAGCCGCAACGGTTCTGGGCCCCCACACACCGCACAGCCGCGCCCCGCCCCGCCCCGCCCCGCCCCGCCCCGCCCCGCCCCGCCCCGCCCCGCCCCGCCCCGCCCCTCCCCTCCCCGCCCCGCCCTGCCTCGCGCCGCCCCGCCCCGCCCCGCTCTGCCCCGTCCCGCCCGCTCTGCCCCTCCCCGCCCGCTCTGCCCCGCCCGCCACGCTCTGCTCTACTCTGCCCAGCCCCGCCCTTCTCCGCCCCGCACCGCCACGCCACGCCACGCCCCGCTCCGCCTCACGACAGCCGACACTACCGCCCACAAGAACTCTCTCAGTTGAGGCTGCTGCTCATCCCCACCCCTCTTCCCTTGACCTTGCTCATTGCCCTTGACAATGCCCTTGCGCTACGCTAACCGTTACCTTTCCACGTCCTTGCTCTCTTTACTCATTCGTTCATTTCGGGCTCCTCCTTGTCCATTTCTTTGCTCCTCACAACTTCTTACCCTGACTCTCTTTGCCCTTGTTCATGCCAAAGCCAACATCCGCACGCCTCTGCCCTCGTCCTCATGCCTTATCAGCCTTGTTCTAGTCATCCATGACCTCGTCACCTCATCCTTTGACCTCGTCGCAATTGATATCGTCGCCTTTGACCTTGTCGCACTTGACCTCTTATTCGACTAAATTGTTTTGTTCTATTAACAAGGTTTATGCATGACTTTTCACTAATCTTATTTCGCAGTCCATTTAATCGCATATTTTTCTTCCTTGCTTTCCATTTTTTCGTTTTCTCAATCTCTCCGTATCATACAAGTACTTGCTCAACATATCCTGCTTTACATGTGTTCTTCAATTTTTTTTGTTTGCTATATGTCTTTCTAGTTATCGTTCTTCCGCGATAGAATATTTCATGTGTCATTGTTACCTGGTATACGTTTCCACATTTTTGCTGTATCTTGGTTATAGTTCATTTTCTCTTTACCTTTCCACATTAGTCGTACTTACGAGAACTTATCTCTGATGCTATCTTGCTATTTTTTGCAGTTTACGACTCTGAAAATGAAAATGTTGCAGTTCAAAGATCGAAGTAACTATACAATTATGCAGCAATTAGTAATAAAAGCTTTTTCTTTTAGATATTGTTCAGAAAGAAATTTATATTACGTTCCTATTAAACGTATCTCCGTGTACATTGTATTGACATTCATTACATTGTACCATGTATTGAAAGGTTCCTTGACGTGCGAGAGTCATAAAAGGCTACCTCCGTGTTCGAGTTGCACGAGGCACTTCGACAGTAACGCTTGAAAGATCGTTTGCCGACGTTTAAGGGTACTTTTGAAAGGTAAATTTGTTGAAAAGTACAGGTTGTTTGAATAACACAGTGAATATTCTACAATGAAAGATGACGTATGTACAGTGAATATTCTTGAAATCACGACGGATGTACAGTAAATCGTTTTGCATTTGGTATCCGCTCATAACACAGGCCCTTCCCTCTTCGCCCTTCGAGTGGAAACTATAATAATAATGTGAGAATGTTAGATAAGCAAGCAAAGAAATTCAATTCCAAGTTGTAAAGTTTCGGAGGAAAGTTCTCTTCATAATGAATTTTGAGGCAGAGTTTTAAATTCTTTGTCGTTGTGGGGGCTTTATATAGGTCCTCATGTTTGCATTTTAACAAGTTTCCTGCGAAGCCGTCGTGCACCCGGGGGGGTGGGAGGTGCATACCGTAGGGCAGCCCCCCCCCCCCCCGCATATTCTCCCGTGCCCTTGTCGCAGGTCCCTTCCGCTAGCGGCCTTGTCCTAGCGCTGCCTGCGACAAAACGCGCTCTGCCCCAGTCCCCCGCCTTACGAGTTCGGCAGATGCGCGGCCGTGGGTTGCGACAAGTTGGCCCGCCTGCTCCGAAACAGCCTTCTAACGCGGTACCCTTCGCGCGCGTTCTTTTCTTCCCCCTCCCCCCGCCGCCTGCCCCCCCCCCAGCCCTTCGCGTTCCGCTTTGTGCCGTGACGTATTACTTCTTAAAAGAGTCGTTAACTTTTAATATCATTTCCTCTGCGTACGCGCGTGCAATTTTGGCTTTATGAGTTTCTCATTTAAGTTGTGTTTTGTTTAAACTCGCTCAAGGTTGCGTTGCATTTGTGTGGATTTATCGATTTGGTGGTTGTGGATGCAACGAAAAATATAGAGAAGTCGTCGTCTTGCTCTGTCTCTATTTGATGTGTGTCGTAAATTGTATGTATGAGCTGGTGGTCAAGTCAGGTTGCAATGAAACTTTACATTACAGATCGTTTCTAATATCTTAATTTCCATTAGTATTTTATTAAAAAAACGATTTTTCTGCTTTATTTTGTTCTTTCTTTTATGTTAAGTCCTAAATGGTTTGTTGATGGGTATCGGGTATTCTTGTTTTACATATATGATTAGTCAACAGGGAATATATTTACGTTCTGCAATTCTATGTGTAGGTAAGTTGATTGATAGCTGTAATGCCATTTTACATGACTTCATATCTTCCCTTTTTTAATCCCTTGACTCAGTTTTCATTGTTTTAAAATTTGGTATTCTCGGTTTAGTTCTTACTAAACCATTGGAATTTTATTTATTCTTCTTTTATTATTTATGCAATATTATTCTTTATATTTTCACAAAAAAATTATGATCGATTTCGGCCTTTAAAATGATACTAATATGTCCACACAGCGCGCTTGTGAACGTTCTGAACATAGTTGTTGTGAACCAGATAATTCGCCATGGAACGTATTACAAAAATCATGCGATCTCGACACTTCCGAGCGGTAGAATTAGACTCCTATTACGCTCTGACCTGATGAATATCACCGCATGTGCTCGTACGCTGTTTCCATGAACGTTGTTCACAACGTGTTCTGGGAATGCGGAGGACGTATGCAATTCGTGCCGAAGGGTGATACATTTCCCCGACATTTTGCTCGGGTGAGATACGGTTATAGAGATTCGAACACAGAGTTTAACCAATTCGTGGGACCGGACCGCCGAGTAGGTTCCGGGTATGTGATTCGCCGAACCCACTTTCCAACTCTGGAGTGCACGGAGCGTGATGATACCTCATGTGGTGCAACATCGCCTGCCACGGGAGATAGGTCCTCGCGACCTTACAAAAGCACGCTGGGGGGGGGGGGAACATGAGAGTGTAAACTGGGAGAGTTTGCAAGTAGCGGGAGCAGAGAATTTGCGAGAGAAGGTAGGTACTAGCGGATTCGATGGTATACGGTAGGTACTAGCGTACCGAGCAGTTGTACCCAAGTTTGCCGGTTCAAACTAGGGATGTGCTCATAACAGCAAAACTGTTATTTCTTAACTGTTAACGTTCTGTAACTGTTACGCAAAATAAGTTATTTCGTTTATCATGTTATTGGCTGTTATCGGTTGAAATACATAGAATTCAATCTACTGGACCAAATCCGAACTATTACAAGCTTTTGTGGCAACGATTTTGTATGATAACAGCTTCACTGCTGCTGCTCAATCGTGATTAGCCAGTGTTCAAGTTATAGATTCATTAATACATAATTCGTCATTATTGCACACCATGTGCCACAATATTTTTATATTTTATTGTATACACGACAATAAGTTTGTCCTTTAAATTGTATCTTAAATGTTTGTTAACTTATTTCTGTCTCATAACCGGGAGCGGTAGCTCAGTGCATCAACTGATGTCACTGCAGTGCCTCTGGCGGGGAGGTCCTAGATTCGAGTCCTGACGGCGGCAGGATTTTCGACACTAGCTTTTCACCTAGGTCGAGTTCAGTCGCTGTCTGGAGGAGAATTCTAGCGGTCGGCTGCTCTGATGTGTAGTTTTCCGTGGTTCCTCTGATCAACACTAGGCGAATGCTCGAGCAGTACCCTACCAAACGGGCCACGGACCGCGCGCGATCTGTCCTTCCTCTTTCTTGTCTTATCCTCTGCCCTTATATACACACTTACACTAACATGCCGAATGATGCGAGTGTACGAGTGCGTCACTTCCGAAATCTCTTTACACTACATCTCGGTCCAAGTATAAATTGTTATCTGAAGATCTATTTTGTTTACGTCAACAGCGCCGAGCACATACGTTGATTTCGGCCGGTTTATCATCAAAACCCTCGTCTAGACCAATCACTATCATAATCAACACTACTACAACCTTTGTTAAACAAACATCACTGTCTATTCACTTGCCGTTTTGCTAACACTATTCGCCACAAATCTGATTTAAATTGAAGAATTGACTTCTGTTAAAACATAGTAATACATTTTTATGAATTTCTTTAGTTATTAAAAATTGTATGTAAAATAATACAAAGCAATATAATGTACCTTTATGTCATATTAAAGTAATGAATTCCCTTTGCATATGCGACAAGTTTGGATGAAGTGAAAGGGAAATGGTTCCAGAGAACTTGGCAGTCCATAATACCCCTTGGTTAATTTTCGATAAGTCTGGCATCTTCATCTTTGATAAAGGAGTAAAAATTTAATTTCGATTGCTTACGTGCTCGCTTGCTTTAGTTTGCTCAATTTCTATTTACAAGTAGGCCAGAGAGAAGTAAGACTAGGCCACCAGAAACTGCTTACACAGGTCTCAACTTGGAGAGTATTCTTGAATATATATTGATGAGAAGCACTCCCTGGAGAACAACAACTTCCAAGTAGTTATTTGAAGGTTCTGAGTGCACCGCAGAGATTGAGGTTTGAACACAACATCAAGCAAGCATAAGTGATACATCAAAATATAAATGTTTGCTCATTATAGATAAAAATCATAAATGAAATGGCTTTATTAGATGGAATATTCCAAGGAATTCGCAATCAAATAAAAGTAGTCATGGAAGAGACTATAAATATTCAGTACTGAAGCTGCTTTAATAAACACTTTTTATTCATTATTGTTTTTCCATAATGGATAGTAATTCAAAAATCTAACTATAAGAAAGTAAAAGAGTAATACTTATGGTAAGTAGTAAGAGTAAGTAGTAAGAGAGTAATAAAATTACATTTACTGAAATATTTGTGCGTTTACGGAAATATATGTAATGATAAGCGCCCATGATAGACTAGAATTTTGATTTATTTCACACACCACTGATGGCAGATCGTACCACACATTCATTAAACCGTAGATCGTTCGTTACGAGAAAAACGGAGAATTATCGCGAGTAAACAGAAGCTTAACAAAAAGATAAAATCGCGCGTCATAGTAACCATTAATACACATACAGTGTAATAGGTGTACGTACGGCTTTATTGGTCTTCCGATCTATTTCTCACAAAATGTGTCCCCAAAATTTACCTTCAAAGCAAGAGAGTGTGGAAATATACTTAAATAAACACCTTCAGTTTCGTCCATTGCAAAAATTCCGGGAATAAAACCAACCGTAAGAGACCCCCAAGCTCTCTCGCTGTTTGTCCCGACGGTCGACGCGGATGTGTTTGGGCGAAAGCAGCGCGAATTCGCCGGGAAACTCCCGACACCCACACAGCGCAACCACCGACCCACACAATGGTCCCTCCGTCCCGGACGGCGGGGGGCGGGGGCGGCGGGGAGGACCCCGAAATTGAATTCTCTCTCCGTCGGTCACGCGTTGAGCTCCTGGTGACTTTTCCATTTCTCTCGCCCCAGCAACGCGGCGCGGCGCTGCGCGGCGCAGGGCCTCGGCGCCCGACGCGGCCAGGTCAATCTCGCTGCAACAAGGCGGCGACCACTTCCAATCCAATTTGTTTCCCTTAATTACTCCTGATTGCCGCTCCGCGCGCCACCGTTCCTTATCCCATTTTCGGATGCGGCCTCGAATCCTTTTCCCACCCCCACCCCCTCGCCCCGCTCCGCCGCCCGGCCGTCCCTCCGCTGTGCGCCCGGACGAAGAATTAGAGCGTAATTAGAAAAAAAGCGAACTGATGAAAGACTCATGACTGAAATTGAATATTTTATTGCGTTTTAACTGCTACGGTTTTGCGAGGATACGTTCCCTTGTCGACGGAGGACGAAATAAAAATTTTCACTAATTTAAAAATAAACCTTAAGAAATAATGGAGCTTTCTGAATTCTATTACGAAATGAAAGGAGGAAATGCAATAAAAACTTTGAAGAAAGGTCAGTAACCCGGAGCATTGGCTCTCTCTACAGCAAATGAAGAGAGCATTTTTTGCTGTTTTCGGAATCCATTGCCGGTACGTCATGGTAATTTCGGAAGAATAGAATGACAGCATAAGGGAATGTTGTCATTTAACAAGTAATATTTTTAGCAATGACATCAGTTCGCGGCAGTAATATGTGAAGTATTTTCTAGTATAATAGAGTATTTTATTGACATAGTTTAAGTAAAGCATATAATAATACGTACATTGTCATAGAACTGGTAAACGAAATTGTCACTGGTTTCTTAGGTAAAAATAATTTAAAGACTTAGATTAAAATATATTAATGACTTACCACGTAAAATAAGGCATTAACTTGCTAACTAACTAACTAACTAACTAGCATTAACTAACAGTATGCTGAACATATTATGCGCAATTCACGCTGAACATACTGATTTGTTTCGAGAACCAAGTGCCACAATCACTTGTAAATTATGACATGTGTGCTAAATTAGATTTTACGATTACTTCACATTATTGTGCATGAGTGTACGAGTGAATTTATTGTAAATGAATGAGTCAGCTCGCCATCAAATATTTACTCATAGCGTGTTGCGTTAAGGAATAACAACTTATTTGATATTCCTGGTATCTAAAGAACTCTTGTGAAACTATGCTATGTCATTGCAGTATTGCCGAAGACTCTTTTTCATTAAAGTATTTAATTTATGATAGACTTATGTGAAAGTATTTTAGTTGTTCTTGTGTAATGTGTTTGGTACATTTTGGTAAACCATTTTATACGGTATCTTTTGTATGTGGTACTGTTAATTTACATTGTGACTACAATCTGCACGATTTCCGAAATACATTTAAAAACAACATATTTCTATAGTTTTATTATTTTAGCTATTTATTTTATAACTTTTTTAATGTGCATTCAGTTGATCCAGGGGAAACAGTAATGTCAAGGACCCGAAGAAAAACATGACGTTCTATTGCTGTGAAATCAACAAATTTTGCACCACTGCACCTTTTTTAAAAATTTATTTCTTCTCGTTCGACAGACTTGTCTTTCGAGGAGGTTAAATTATTAAATACATAGTTTTTTACTTTTTTGGAATGGCCATCCATAAGCAGTGGTTTTTATTGCTCGGAATAACGTGACATTAGGCTAAAATAAATGAAGCGAGGTTGAATACTGTTTCAGTTGATCTATTGACAGTTATGGGGGATTACGGTGGTTTGAATCGGTCTTTGGGATACCTGGATTTAATACGTGAGTATGCACCATTGCGACCTAGGCTGAAGGAGCATGGGGAAGTATGAGGGTTTTGGTAAAAAATTTGTCTATTTGTGTTATGTGATCGCTTAATGAAGGCACGTTCAATTCTCTGCGAATGTGGGTGTTCGAAATGAACCAGGGGGCATTTAAAGTTCTTCTTAAAAATACATTCTGAATGGCTGTTAATTTTTGGAGATTGCTAGTCGCTGCACAGCCCCAAACTGGACATGCATAAGTCATGGTTGGTAGAATTAAGGACTTAAATAGTAGCAATCGACATTCGACTTTCAATGAAGAATAAGCATTGATTAGAGGAAGAGTTTTGATATTACCACTGCACCTGTGACTAGGGAAAATTAGTAACGCCCCGCAAGGAGAATCTGGGGCGGTGCTGGCGGCGGGACGGGGTTAGAACCCGGGAGCGGAGGCGGGTCAGGGCGGCGGGGTCGGTCCCCGGGACGCCAGACTCCTGACTTGGCTCTTATGAAGACGAATGCGGCAGTGGTTTGCATTCATGGTGAGGCTGCACAACACTTAACGTTGAATGGCGATGCTTTCAGAGCACAAGCCTGGCGGAACTTTGGCCATTGTCTGAAAGATTTAGTGACATCGCTCTTCATCACCTCGCAGGGAGCGGTGCAGGCGCGTGCGAGGAGGGGGCGGGGGGCGGGGGGCGGGGAGCGGGGGGCGGGCGGGGGGGGCACAGGAGGTGACGCGGGAGGCCAGGGACCCGGGATGGAATGGATAGATCTGTGTTTAAAGCACGAGATAAGCACGTTAGAATGCGCGGTAGGAAGGTAGACGGAGTGGGTGTCACAATAGCATTTCGTAAACAGAAGTAAATGAAACTACTGTAGAAAAAATAAGATAAATAGCAGTAGATCTATACACTGCAATGAAGTTCAAATATAATGTTTTAAAAGATTAAATATTTCGTAAATAAGAGAAACATTTAAGTAAGAAATGTGTGCACACCACACAAAATAACGTGAATGGTTACGGTAATAGGAAAATCTGTTCAGAAATAGTTGTGAAAACGTTAGGCAATAAATTTCGTTAAAAAAAACAGAACGTTTCGTTCTCATCACTTGATCAAATTGGTGGCTATAACCAGAGAAAGATTATGAATTTTCAAATTTAAAAAATTAAGAAGGAAAATTCTGAATTAATAATTCTCCCGCAGTAATTTCTGCGATTGCTTTTCGTCGGAGATTTCCAAGTTCGTCCTTTTCATCTATTCTGACTAATTACCGAGAGTTTTCCGACAGAACCTTTGAGTTTATTTTAGGTTCTGGAAAACTCGTTGCTGTTATGCGTCACTTAAAACTCTACATTGATCGTAAACAGAATTTCCATTTATATTTATTGCCGATTATTTTCAAATGTACTCTTATTTTGTTTCTAAGAAATTTCACACTATAAGTCACAATAAATACCCTTTTCGTAATTTTCAGGTTATACACCTTAATGAGTAAAATGATCATGATTATTTTGAAGTTTTATTGTGGATCTCAATCAGACAAGTGCTAGGATATTGCGAAGACTTCGATTTGCGACCTTCTCAATTCTAAAAAACCAGCATGATGACAACTATCTAATTTTTGTACAATGTACAAGATTATATCTTTACAAACAAAAAACAAAGTGATATATTTGTCATATTATTATACTTATAATAATATAATACTTTTATTATTTTATATTACTTAGTTTTTGGTTTCTTTAGATATAAACTGGTGTATATGAAAAAAATTATTTTAGATGTCTTAACGCCTTGTTTATTTTTGTTTTTTTTGGTAATTTAGCCCTGATGAAGTAATTATAAATTTCGAAACGTGGGCAAACTAATTGTTTCATTGTCTATAATTGACCAATCTTGTGGATTAACATCCCTTATTCCACTAATATTTTTAAAGAACGAAGCATCCCGTCGTTTCGCGCTGCGGAGTGCCGCAGGGATGGCGTGTGGGGCCCGGTTCGTGCCGCGCAACTCGCGGGGTTCCTGCCGGAGGGCGAGACAAACTAGAGCAGCCGTGCGGAGGGCGGGGGGGTGGGGGGTGGAGGAAGAAGGGAGGGCGTGCCGCTAGCGGTCGTCAGGAAGGGGCCCGCCCCGTAGCGTTCGCCGCGCGCGGACTTCCTCAAAGAGCGCTCACGCCCCGCGGGGGAATAAGGCCTGAGTGCCACGCTACCCTTAAAGCGCGTCGCTCGCCTTCGGGCAGGTACTCGCCGCAAGCACCAACGAGGGCGCTCGCCTTCCAACTTTGAATTTGGAACGGTTAGGCGGCGTCCTGGAAAGAAGCGTGCTGCGTCGCGTGGCATAAGGTAAATCAGATTACGGAGATTGGGAAGTGTTCGTAATTTATACCTTTTACTCGAGACGCTTTAATGTTTACGAGCTTGGAATGATTCGATAAAACTTGTTTAAAATGAGTTCGTAATAAAGTAAGCGAAATCGGTAAATGCGGTCGAAAGGAGTGATTTTACGAACGACGCAGTTATTGATCGATGAGCATCCAACGATTCTATTATAGAATTACTTTTCGTTTCATATTTCTACGTATTATTTCGAAGAGTTCATTCAATAACTACTCTTTTCTCGCAGTGAATTCTTCAGTAATTTGACATGGTCAACTCTGACACTATGGTGTAATCTTACTGAACCAGGTTCAATGCATCTGCGAAATAATCCTAAATGGCGAATATTCGAATCATGTTGAAGGTTAACTTATCGGGCATATAGTAATAAAATAATAATAATAAATAATAATAGTATTACTGCAAATAAGAGTACCATCAGTTGCCTTTAATAAAAAAAATAAGTACCGAAATAAAAATGAGAACAAGCAAAAAAGTATAAGTGCAATGTGAAAAATAGTAAGTACAATTAACGGAGGTCATGTAATGATAGAAATTACAAACAAAATTTCATTTTCTTAGTAGTACAATTGTTTGAAAATAATACACAAGGAATTGATTTTATGATTCTTAAAATTATATTCACTGAAAAATAATAGTACTCAAGTGTCAAATACCAATGTCCAAAATGAAATGATTTTTTTACGTCTACTCTACGTCAAAATTCTTAAAAATAAAAAAATAAATATTTTACTCCTGAAATAATATTATAACACTTTTTGTTTATCTCCTTCATTTCAGTAATTAAATGTAGAAATTAATTAGATGTGAACAATCCGTTAACTTTCATTATATGCCCTAAAATTCTGTAAAATTGTTACGTTGAGTGTGTTTACGTCTTTTTAAGGAAGGCTAAGATTTTCATCATCCTGATGTAAAATGTGTGTGTTGTTTATGTAATGAAAATATTAGAAAATTAATTCACAATCATTCATGAAAACGTTATAACGTGTGCAACGCCGAATAACGCTGAAATTCACTCAAAATCATATCATTCACAAAAACGAATCTCGTGGCGTTTTTAATTTCGTGAGTGCATTGGGGTAGTTTGCGATTTTTCTGCAGTATCTGATGGTTTGAATATCTGCGTTGTTAATTAACTTTAATCATTAAACTCCATGTGTGATTTTAATGGAGTGGAATTTAATGTTCGGGAGAGATAGGGAAGTTAATGAAATAATCATTAGAATTTAATTCAATTCATTACGTTTTATTTAACAATTAATCTGGTTTTTAATTCGGATGCAGTATCGAATGCACTTCTGTTTTATCGGTTTCGTCTTCAGCAGACCCACTTTGAACCGCAAACCGGACCACATATATTTTTTAGAATGCCAGAATTGTGGAGAATTAATAATTGTTAGGTATTATTTTACATTCATATTTCATTTTATTTGTTCGTTTATTTGATTACGGCCTTCTTTATGAAATAACTATTAGTGACATGTCTTCATTATCTGTATCACAAACGAGTAAATTTCGACAAAACGCCACGTTAAGTTTTATTAACATAACGGTTTTCAAGGTAGCGTTGATTAATGAAATGCGTTCGAAAATATCTTGGGAATTACTGTGAAACGTTTTATGTTTGATAACGTGGTTCTGAAATACTTGTTATCGTTATTCGAAATTAAAGTGATGGAAACCCCATTTTCGCGAGCGGGGCACGGCGCGTAATGATCGTTAAATTTTAATTCTTTCATCGCGGGCGCTCTCCGCCTCCATGTAGCCGGCGTTGTATTAAATACCGGGCGTCTTTCACGGGGCGTAATGGCGAAATGAAAGGTTCTGCGCGCAACTCATAAACCGGGCCATGTTTTTAACGGTTGCCGCGCTAGCGCTTGGCGCGGGCGGGCGCGGGGGCGCTTGTGGCTACGAGGCTGTAAGAGATCGGGGGTGGGGTGGGGGAGAAGGTGTGGAGAATGGGAGGTGTGAGGAGGAAACCAAGGATGGCAGCTGGGGCTGAATTTCCCGGTTGTGTGGAGGAGAGCAGATCAGTTCATACGGAAAGAGTGTAGAAGAAAGGGAATAAAAGGAGGACGGTGGAAAATAGTGGAAGGAGGTAGATATGAAAGAGGTATGTAAGGATTTTGGGGAGATGGTGCATGGTTGTGACTGTTTTAGAAGAGATGGCTTAGAAAGTCGATGTTATCGGGGATTTTACTGAACTGCAAGTACTAAAAGAGGGGCAAATGTAATGGTGAAGAAGAGAGAAAGAATTTGCGAGGAAGAAAGAACGAAAGAAGTGAGAGAGATTGAGATAATGAGGGGAATACAAGATAAGTAGGTTGGTTTCAAAACAGATTAGAAGATAGTGAGAGAGTAAGAAAGAAATTTGAAGAGGAAAAAAGGCGGAGGAAGAGAAAGTGGAAGATGGAGAGGGACAAGGGAGTTAAAAAGACATCGAAGATGCTATTATTATAACGATATACGGAGACGAAATATATTTGAGAAGACTGCAATGCTTAATAATTAAAATTTCGTGTGTAGACGCGTAAAAGGGAAAATAGAGCGATAAGTTTTTAACTTTATTATTTTATTATGTGATCTACGCATGGCTTCAATAATAATGTTTAAATTAAACTAACTACTTAAGTTGAGAAAACCTCTTGGATTCTTATTTTTTTACTTCTAAACTGGAAATATTGTTATGAAATTGTGGCACGAATATTTAATAAGAATGACAGTAGGATGTATGGAATTGTTACATTGATTGGCGGAGAGGTAGTGCCGATGGCCTTGGTGATGATGACAAACAGAGAGGGGAGACTTACAGGTTACGTTGAAGTAAGGGAGTTGGGGAATCTCGGGCAGTGGCAGTGGCAAGGTCAGGAACGAAGGGGTTGAGGCATCCGGTGAGGGTACGAAGCGCGATTGGGAGACAAGGTGATAACTAGCAAGCGGTGACGTCACAAAGTCTGCCCTTCCCGTGGAGGTGATGGTGAGGCTGCGGCAGTGCGGGGTGAACGGCACAGGCTTTAGCAACGGCAATCGGTGGAAGACGACGGTGGCGGCGCGAGCATCGAAAAGGCCCTGGAGGAAGCGGGTGGGGGAGAGGGGGGCGGTTGGAGGGGAGGGGGTGACAGGGTTAACGCGGCGCTGCATCTTCTCCCTCGCTTCGATTTACGTTCGCGCGGAATTTGTTAGCTGTTAAACAATTCCGGAGCTTTAGAGCTGCATCTGGAGACGGCGGAGGCGCGCATCGATCGAAGCTCTACGCCCCCCTCTTTCCCCCCCTGCCCCCCTGCCCCCCTCCCCCACCCGCTCTCCAGCCAGCAGCGCCCCTGCGGCGCCGCGTTCAGCTACCTACCGCCTCCGACGTAGATTCCCAGAATCCTCTGTGCGGTGTTTCTCTCGAGGGCTGCCTCTTCGCAATGAGCCACTGAGTTCGTTTCTCCTTATTTGCGCACATGACGTGTTTTACCTCCCTTCCTTGCAGGTTTGAATTTCTTTTTGTCATTTGTTTATTCATGCGTGTTGAATAGGTGCGTATTAGTGTCCCTTACTTTTCGAAGAAAAAAATATGGAGACGCTTTACCCTCTAAATTTCTTCATTAGGTTTTACTATGCTCCCATAACAAAATATACCTAATTCTTTGAAAGGGAACTCGTGCCAACATGATTTTTGAAGGTGTTCATACTAGATGCGCTAGGCAAGAGGCTCCGTTTTATTGGATTTTTTTTGTTATTTATTGTCGCATCAATCTAGGCTATTAGCGACCTCTAACGGAGTTAATGTTATAGTAACTGTGGGTATGAAATGATGTGGTAATGATAAGGGGTGAAACGACGAACACAAATACAACCATGCCCGAGGTGGGACTCGAATCCGCGACTCTTCGGTCTGAGATCACTACGACACTACTGCCTTAGCGATCTCGGCCACCGGGCCGGACAATTGTTAGTGAGAGTTGTATTGAGAATGTAGTGAGAGTTTTTTGTGCAATTATGTTTCTTTCAGGCTGTTGGCACATACGCGGCCAAATTAACTCAAATTTGGCACCGTACTTGGAACACAATCAATTGTAACCACTCTTTGGGCCGAATTAACAACAAAGGGTATACAGTTCAAACGTCGCGCCTTCGACTTAGTTTATTTTTCACTTAAAACCGCCGTCTGGTTTGCAGGGAGAATAATTTATTCATTTCGCGTATTTCATCGGTTTTGAACTGCTTTCCAAGATGGCCGTGAGAGCGCACCACAGACCAGACACCAAGAACGACCAGAATAGACGACATTGCATATTGTCGCAATTTCACGGAATTCTGCCTCTTTCCACATAAAAAGCGATGGGATCACATGGTTTGAAAATAAGGGAAGCCGAGAAGTTTCGTAGCGACTCGCCTCGCTTGTGTAAAAAGCTAGTAATGCAGCGTATGTATCGAGTGCACTGGCAGTCATTTCAAATGCGTAAGGTTGGTGTCGCGACTGAGCTCTCAACAGAATAGTTGGCGCGTAAACATAGATCACACGCACAAATTTCCGAGAGCAAGCCAGAAGTAAAATGATATCCTTTTCGTGCAGACAGGTACACAATTTCTTCAATACTTAATGATTCTTGCATCGATAAATGCTAATAGTCTGAAATTTCGTCGTTTCAGACTCTGCCTCATGGCAAAACTACACCGAAAGGCGATAAGAAGTTTCCTTGGCACAATCTCATCAAAAAGCTCCACGAAAGATTTTGTTATGCCAAAACTAGATGCACCTTTAGATGTCAACTAAGCATCAGTGACTCTGTTTAGATTCTTCAGACTGCAAAGATCTGGATCTAAATGTTGATGAATATCCGATAAAAATACTTCAATAAAAAAATCGAATAATGACGCGGAAGAAGAGACTTCAGGGGATAAACACCTATTTTCAGAAAAGCATTTCCGAAATTATGACCATCCTCTGGGATGGCAAATTGCAACAAAAACAAAGAACTTGGGAATTTGAATTCGGTTGTTTTGACGTTCTTATGCAAAGAAATAATAGAGGTCATTTTCGTCAACATAGTATTTTTATTCAGATAACCGGCTTTCGACGGCTTTGCCGTCATCATCAGTCTCGCTGCTTTCGACAAAAGTCGGTAGCCTGTACACAGTCAAGCAAAAACAAAGCAAATTAAAATAGCAACGATTACGATAAATAGTTGAATTCTGCTTGGTGTATACAATAAATACTAATCCTTGGTATATCACTGACGTGTAGTAACGCTGATCTCCAATTGCCGTGTTACTTGAATATCGATTCTCGAATTCTCTACTTCCGCACTGCGCTTCATTCCTGTTTGATTCTGTGACATTATTATTCTTCTAATTACGATTTAAATTCTCCGTCACTTCGTCAGTTTCTTTAATTTATTCAGCGACAATTTACCGACGCACCGTCTCCCGACACACCGACTCCCGACACACCGACTCCCGACACACCGACTCCCGACACACCGACTCCCGACACACCGACTCCCGACACACCGACTCCCGACACACCGACGCTCCGATTCTCCGACGCTCCGATTCTCCGACGCTCCGATCCTCCGACGCTCCGATCCTCCGACGCTCCGATCCTCCGACACTCCGATCCTCCGACACTCCCACCTCCCAACATTCAGACAACCCGAGTCTCCGACACACTGACTCTCCGACGCTCAGGTATTCCGCCATCTGAGCACTGACATAACGAGTCTACGAGTCTGCGCCACTTAGGACTCCTTGTCGAGGCGCAACTTGCGCAGCTGCTTCCGCATCGCGACTGGGCCCCCTCCGTGGCCCAGGTGGCTGTCGCGTTTCCAATCTCCACGCGCGACACTCCGCCGCCCTCTCACTCATCCTCCCTCGTTCCTCCCACCCTCTCCCTTCCCCTCCCCCGACCACCCCGCCCACACTATGCCGTAAACCTCTTCGCCCTCAACTCTCCCGCCCCCGCCATGGCCATCCCCGCCCCCGTTCCACCCCTCCTCCCCTCCCCACCCCGCCCCACTCCGCCAAGCTCCCTCCCTCCCGCCCCACCCCGCCTCCACCCCGCCCCCACCCCGCCCGGTCGCTCGGGAAATTATTGCGGTTGCGACTCGTCTCGACTCGGGTCTGCTCCCCTGCTTGTGCATATTTATCACCAGACGCACTTGTATTGTTTCCACCCCCAGGGCGTTCAGGGGTTTCACCTAAGTTTTAAGTGTAACTGACACTAAGAATCCCTTCTTGCTCTTTGGCGCAGTGTTAAAAGGATAGCAGTAAAATACTTCCTCCCGCTCGCGTGTCATTGCTTGCTCTGAATATTGCTAGAAATTGAAATAGCAAATCTAAATATTTCATTCAACAAACTGAAACTTCGGTTTCATTTATGGGGTGTGACGAAAACTTGGAAATAAGTCACTACTTCGCTATATTTTACTTGTATTCCAGTTTAATTTTGATCTCAAAGGTTCGCACAATAAAAAATACAATGTTAATTAAAATAAATTTGTGTTTTTGAAATTTCTGGATATATTAATATAATAACTAATGCGTTTTTTCATGTTCACGATGTGGAATAAAAATCAGAGTTGTGTTAAACATCTTCCGAAATTCAGACTACAAATTACGATATACAAATATTATACTTGAGTGAAATGACAAGAGAGAAATGAAGACCCGTTTCAACGCGTGTAAAGTATTAAAAGTGGGTGGTGCTATTCTTTATTCTAGGTTCTTCTGCGTACTTAAAATTGTTAGAAGGGCTTAAAAATATTTTGAAGTATTGCTCCTGGAAACTCCGTTTCCGAAACTTACTACCCTCGTAAAATAACTCACCCGGTCGTGACAAATGGCATTCTGCTAGTCGGTGCACAGAGTTCTCACACTTGCACTTCTTCACATTTGTTTTCAGATACTTTGCTACAGTTTCGTGTAGAGTGATTAATAGTCTTTTCACTTTTTCATCTTTTTGTACAAAACGTTTTATTTTGTAGCTTCTTTGTGTTTCTCCGCATTTTTAGGTTATATGAGTGTATATTGTTGGAATATTAAATAATTGAGCAATCTGATTTCCAAGAATACAAACTAAAAATATTGTGATACATTTTTGAAGAGGTTCATTGTTTCAAATATATAATGTAATATAAAATAATATAATATGAAATGAAATAATAGTGCATAATTTAACTAGTATTACAAAGAAGTGTAACTAGACCCATTTCTTTAAAATTGAAACTTCAAACTTGACAAAGTACGTTAGTTACAGATACTAGAAAACCTCACATTCTGTGTTCACTCAAATACAAGCACAGAATGAGAGAGATTAATTTCCCGCCAAAGAATTTACAAACAACATTACTGTTTTATTTTAATTTTATTTTGGCAATAAAAATTAACTACCAAGCGTAGTAATAGTAATTTTATAACACCAGTAGGTAACGGATTAACAAAAACTAAATCAATTGGTGTTTGTAAAAAAGAGTTAAAGCACATTTTTAAAATCAATTGACGTAGTTGTTTTGTTTGAGTACTTCTTTGTGAAAAGCCAGCAGTATTTGCTTCACTATCGCGCATTGCTCTGCAAACGTTGAGCCCCCTAGAACAGTTTCATGGATGTTGGAGAGCAGTGTGTGGTTTCCTGTGGCGCCGGCGTGAGGCACTGGCGCAGGCTCTCGGAGATAGCCCGCCTCCGTTGGCCCTATCAGTATGGAGCTGCTCACCCGCGCGCGATCCGCCCGCGGAACCACGGCTGTTTTATTGATGCGCCCCCCGGCCCCGCCCCGCCCCGCCCCGCCCCGCCCCGCCCCATCCCACCCCGCCCCGCCGCGAACCCGCTCCGCTCTCACCGGAAGAAGGCGCGATTGCTTCCTGGCGCCAACGCCGCCTACGTCATACCGCCCCTGCCGCTCTCCAGCATCCGCCAACCATGTTGCCAAAGCCACCCACACCTCCATACCGCCCACGCCCTTCAAGCCCCCCCCCCCCCGAGCCACCTTCGCCGACCTCTTCGCCGTCGTTGCACTCACCGTCGTCGAAACTTCCATTGACCCGGCCGTCTCCACCGTTCCGCCCCTGTCGTCTCCACCGCCCCTGTCGTCTCCACCGCCCCTGTCGTCCCCACCAGCCCTGTCGTCTACACTGCCTCGTCTGTCGCAACATTCCGACGCCCCTGCCCCCATGTCCCCATCGTCCCCTATCGCCTCCATCGCCATTTCGTCCCCAGTGCCTCATCAACCCTGCCGTCCCTGAATTCCTATATCATACTCACCACCCCTATCACATCCAACGCTCTTAACCCCCGAAATGCCCCGGGCCTCCACTTCGCCTCCCCCACTTTCTTCGCCTTCGTCGGCACTCCAACCTCTTCCAACATTGTGTCGCACTCCGCAATTATCACTTCCGCTTCCACCATCCCTCTATCCTCGCCCCTCACAGCTTACACTGTCCCACACCGCAATCTCCACCCTTTCTACCGTACCCGCTGTTTCTACTATCCCCGCGGTTTCCACAGGCCCCATCGTCTCCTCAGTCCTGTCCGTAATTGCAGTCACCGCGCCGTTTCCACAGTACTCGTCTTTGGTCCCTCCTTCACCATCCACAACGCTTCCCTTGCGCTCGTTTCGGTCGCTTTGGCTGAAATTTCGCCTCTTGCGCCTTGATATTTTCGATTGCCTTTTACGTCCAGTGTTCATCTCTTGGGGCATCAGCCCCCTCCTGCATCCTGTAGTCGTCAAAGACGCACTTGCCTCCAACTAAGCCACCCCAGTATCTCCATGTTCGGCTGGTATACACTGGCGTCCAAGGAGGAAGCATCAAAAATTGGAAAATAGACTCTTAAGACAATTTTAAGCGTATTTTGTACAGTAAACTACTTCGATATTCTGAATGGTTCTGCCGCAATAAGCACTCAATAGTTTGTTTGAAAAAAAACGCTTTCTTGACAAAAATTTGTATTGAATATGCATAAAAACACTCCAGAAATATGTTAAATGTTTATTATTTGCAAAAGAAATGAAAATATTTTTTCCGAAAGAAAAAACTTTTAGAAATAAAAAGCGCCCAATTTACACAATTCGACAGCTTTTTTATTTCTCAGTTAATTTTTCTTTATGAAAAAATAAATTCATTCGTAAATTCAATTTACAGGCTGCTGGCGTGTTTCTATGCTTCTGTAGTACAAATTTTTGCCTAGAAAGCATTTTTTCAAACCAACGTTTCAGTGCTTATTACGGCTGAACTATTCAGAATATCCAAGTAGTTTAATAGACAAAATACGCTTAAAAATGTCTTAAGAGCTTATTGTCCAATTTTCTACGTTTCCTAACCGGACATTTGCATCTTGTACTTTCAGAATCCTCTCCCGCCCACACTCTACACACATCACATGTAAACTGCAAGCCCCATGCACAGCATCTGCACCTGCACGTGCTCTTAAACTGTTTGGTAGCAAGCCAATTAACCTTTTCACCCGCATCATGCGTCTTGCGCCACCTTCGTAATTTATAGCGTTTCAATTCCCAGCAACTCCTTCACTGGTATTGTGCTGAACCCGCAAACTCCAGCTTCTACATCGCCCCAAAATTCCTTCGAACCCTTTCTGGATTGTTTAGCTTCAGTGCTTCATTTCGCTACATTTGCCGATCAGCGCTCAGCGCCACATCTGTAACAAGAAAGTACATTCTCATCGTGTTACGGTTGTTTTGAACCATTATTTTAGTGAACGAAAACTACTATTTAATCTGTTTCTGCTTTCTGGATGCTTTCAAATCCAATGTTTAGAGATTTAAAATTTACACGTGTAATTGCTTGTGTTTGTCTTGTTTATATTATCTTATATTAAATCTCGGGTATATAACTTGGGCCAATATATTATGTAGAACCTTCTATCATTTATTCTTATTATTATTATTATTATTATTATTATTATTATTATTATAATCATTATCATTATCATTATCATTAGTATTACTAGTAGCTTCATCAACAGCAGATCTCGCGTCCCGAAAAGTCTTTCTTTCTCTATCACAGTATTTTAAGATTAATCCAATAAATCGAAAAACATGTTTTGATGTGACACTATAATAAACATTCACATTACATGAATCAGAGCCATTAACACGGTCACCGTATTGTAACGGAATAGAAAATTTAAACCCGTGCATAAAATTAGTTTTTAATGACTTTTATGAACATTCATGCTAGTTCCAAGACACTCGAAAAAAATAGTAACAAACAAATTTACAGATTAGCGACATGCCGAACGGGCGAGTTGAAACAAAACCTTGTTCAACAAACCGTTGTTCGGCCAAATCGTATGATCATCTGCTTCTCCTGTCGAAGCTCCCATATTCCTCATCACTTCTTCGCCTCCCTTTCCCACCCACACTCATTCGAGATGCAATATCGCCCGCAAAACATCGATGTTTCTAAACATCGACTCTCATAATAATACATCATACATACATAATACAGCATAAAATAAAACATCGATGTTAAAAAAACATCGACTCAAATCATCGATGTTATTAAACATCACTGGGGGGATTTAATTTCAATTTTGCATCTATTACTATTTATTTGAGATTCAACTGACGAAACTAAGTCAAAAATCGTCAGGAAAATTAAAAAAAAACTTGGATTGTCTAATTCGCTAATTCAAAAATAATAAACAACCCTTTATTGACGAAAACTCGATTTTATTTATTTTTCATCTTTAGTCACTTTGGTCAGAAGAATTTTCAATTAAAGGTTATCTGAAAATTATTACAGAATTTTCTTTTGGTGGACCTTTTTAATTAAAAAAATATAGACCACGTTGCAGTATCGAACACAAAACATCCATGTTAAAAACATTGGCTTCAAAAAGTCGATGTTAAGTACATCGATGATTTCATAAAAATATTGATGTTTTGAAAACATCGCCATGGATGTCGCATCAGTAGGCAGGGGTGTCTCTGGATTGCGTCGCCTGCCTGGGCGGAAGGCGGCGCGAGAGGCCGGGGGCTTCGTTTGGGCCTTCCGCCCTCGCGTTGACTGCACATCCTCAACCGCCCCGCCCCCTCCCCTCCTACCTGCGCTTCCGCTCCGCTCCTGAATCCTGATCATTGCACGGTGCTTGACGAGGAGGGAGAATAGTGCAAAAGAGAACCGGAATCTTTTTTACTACGACTCTGTTACGTCTGCCGCGTGCAGTCCAATCAGGACCTCCCGAGTCCGTAAGGTCGTTGAGTTGCTGTAAGCTGGTGCTGTGTTTCTTGAAGAACCCTTCTGAATTTATAGATATAGTATATGTACATATACGTCAATCGTTAATCTCAAGGCAAAATTTTCTCAGCAAATAGTTTGTTAATAGCAAGAAAAGAACTGTTATTTTATCAACCGAGTGCTAGCACGAAACAAGGCTAACATTATGTTGGATTAATTTAAATAGTCATATAGACATAGCATGGTTTTTGTTGTCTGTACCTTTTTGTGAGATAGTTTAATTAATTAATTACATGGTAGTTAGGTACATGGTTATAGGGGGTTTCCTGTTACAAACTAGATATGCACTGTTATATTGAGTCATGTGGTCCAAAGTTGTTTAGTTTAGTAATATAAGGTAGTTATTATAATTTTATGATAAATTCTAGCCATTTCTCAATTTTGTTATAGAAACTATTAGGATGGTGGCTAGTTACTTTCCATACTTATTTGACGCTGGAATAACGATACGGTGCGTGAAGCATTCTCATGATTCCTGGTAATGTATATTATGATCTTCTACAAGTTACTGGGGGAGAATTGTTGCATAGGAACAATACTAGGATCTTTTGTGGAATGAGGTGTTACTGTAAGATATGGTTGAATTTAAGTTATTTATGTGTAAGCCTATTTTAAATAACTTATATTAATAGTTTTGCGGTAGTGTTAATGGTTAAATATTTTATTTTAAAAATATGTTGTTTCCACTTTCGTTTCCCTAAGGAAGGATTATATATTTCGAAACGCTAGCAAAGTGACATAGTTTTCATTCACCTTGATCTCTTTGCAGCACTAATGAATAATGGATATCGGGTATTATGGAGGCACATTCCAGAAAACTTAGGAAAAGTGTTCCAGTTTTTCTGATTTTAAAATATTTTTTAATACTAAAGCAGTTGATAAATGAATGTTTTTCAGTAAAATATGCACTAAACGATGTGTCTATCCTCACGGATCAATATTCCACTGCTAACGTGCCTTTTAGATTTTGGTGTTTGACGGGTTTCTGAAATAAACGATTGAATTGCGCATGCGCGACCCGGGTGCTGAGCAGCGTGCGAGGCGGCGTCGCTGGGAGAACGGAAGGCGCCCGGCGCCGGAAGCCGGAGCGAGCGGCGCGGCTCGGCGCGAAGCGACTCGTGACCTCGTTTGCGCAGGAAAGCGAAACTGCCGGAGGAGCCGGCGCCCCAAGCCCGCCTTGCGCGCGGGGCCGCCGTTCCACACTGATGCGCGCGCACGCAGGCGGTGAAAACGGCTCAATCGGGGCAAGGCGCTGCGTATCAGGAAATTATGTTATATGTAATGAAATATGTAAGATATATGTAAGGCTCCCATCTCGATCGGGTTTTTGTCCAGTTTCCCTGATCCATTGAGCAAATGCTGAGATGGCCCCTCGATTTGCTTCTGAACGTAAATGTAGCTTCACTATGCGCACGTTTTGTTGAACTTTCCTTTTGATTGTAGTGGTAGTAGAGCTTAGGGCGAGTTTCTATTTTGTTAACAATACAGAAAAATCAAATCTGTTCGTTCCTTTTCCGTTAAAAATAAGTTTTCTATGACTCGGCTACGAAAATATCTAGTTTTTGAAATGTTAATTTCTCGCTTTTTTAAATTAATTATTATTATTATTATTATTATTATTATTATTATTATTATTATTATTATTACTATATTTTTCTGTACTTTTCAAAGTAAGCATTGAGAACCATTCATCTATTCATACGACTTAGGCTCTAGCAAATGCAACTGGTAATGATAGATCTGAGGAAAGACGGAGAAGAAATTCATCTTTGTCCGTCGTTCAATTTAAGAATTTTTGCACAATATGGCAAGTCTGTACGATTAAAGCTTTTTGGATGGTTATGCAGATTCCTTTTGATAATCCTATTATTGTAAGACCTGAAGCAAATCGGTCTGTCACCACTCCTGTGGCTGACATGATTATTGGCACTATTTCAACCTTACTCAGTTGCCTTATTATTATTATTGTTATTATTATTATTACTATTATTATTAATATTATTACTATTATTATTATTACTATTATTTTTCATCTTTCAACTATTAATAGTTATAATGTTGGGAAGGGATTCTGAAACTCAAGAAAGCATGCGCAGATGATTTTCTCCTCCATACGTCACATACAGTTTTTGACTGTTTTTGACAAAATAAATAAATAAATGTTGACCTGCAAACAATAATATTACGTCTTATCAGTGGAACAATGAGAACGTCTGTCATGAAACGAGTACCAGAGATGCTATTTGCGGGGTAAAGTCTAATGGCTAATAATTTCTGGAGAAGTGTCCGAAGGATCACTTACGACGTGAATTCTATTGGAAACTATTTAAATGTTTTAATAATATCATCCAATTTCTTATTGCAATTTTCACCACTAGAGGCCGACACAACCACGGTCCCCGCAAAAAAATTGTCCGTACTTGCGCCGTTCTCGTGAACCAAAAGTATGTCGCTGGTAAAAATTCAAGCAACCAATAAATTAATTCTATTAAATGGCAAAACATTGAGTTCCCTTTAGAAATGTGCAAAACTGATTCAGATTTATGTTAACAAAGTAAAGTTGTTGCAAAGTAGTTTTCTTCAGTTTTTGTGTTAATATGATTTTCATTGCATTATTTCATGTGTTTTGATTTATTTACGTACCGTATTTCAAATAAATAGCATTGAATCTTCTAGTAAAAAATGTGTAGTGATATAATAGCTTCGTGTTCATAGCCTTTATTTACATTTTCTCTCTTCATAAAATAGATGATTTTTATAACAAACGCAGTAAATAAGGAAAATAATTTTCTGATTCTTATTACGTATAGATTGCATATCATCAGTCTCTTATGAATAACATACGTCAATCTTGTTTTTGCAGGTAAGCTGCAGTATACCAAGACCATCTGGAGACGACTAACGACATTAGTTCCACGTCCGTGAGTACACGGGTTCATAACCCGAGCTTGTCGCGTGACATTTGTAATTGACAAATCGAGCTAGTTGTCATTATTCCGCTTCAGTTCATGCACTTGGTTCGTGTCCATAATTAATATGACCATTAATTCCCCATCTGTCATCATTCATCATTAGGTGTTACTACTCCATCGCACATGATTGGTGGATGCGGTCCCGAGAAGTCTTCGTTGGTCCATTCGCTTTGTTGCGAGAACATTCAATCCCGAAAGCTAGAAATAGCAAATACTAAATTTATATCACTCGTACATAGAAATTCAGACCTTCTCGAGGTATTTCTTCTGACGTTTCATCAGAGGTTGAGATACCCAATTTAACGCGTAGAATGTGAAGAACGGATGTTAATTAGGTATTATTTTAAGTTACGATCTACATACAGTAAATTGTCTCCAGTTAATCAAATGAAATCTTCGTATTTAATATACCGCATTCGATACGTATTTTTTTACTATTTAATAGTTTCTTCGCCCTTACATTTTTCGCAAAAACCTGGATTTATCTTATTTCATTAAAATGACTTGGTGAATCATAGTTAAAATATCACCTAGTTTTATGTGGTGAAACTTTAAAAATAGATGTTTATCCAATCTAGTTCTCTTGGTGTCGAAACACACGGAATGCAGAAGCGCATCTGTGTACTGCATCTGTAAAGGTACTGCAATTTCATCGCAGTTTCTACATATCCAGACATCAGTATCTTCCGCTAAATATGTCGATACAGACTACAGTTTCAGATGTTATATATTATCTTATATTACTACTTAACACATGTTCCCGATGGTTCAATATAAATTCATTGTAAATATAAGAAAAAAAGTTTCAGTTCATTGCAATGGTTCACTTTCAGGAAACAATGAAGTATTAGTTTAGTGACTTATGTTGGTTTTAGCTTATACTTTACAAGATGCTTCAACGTGTTGGGTTTGAAGTTTAGCCTTAAATCTCAGATATATCTTAGTGTGTTTTTATTAGGTTCAGGTACCCTATGCTACTCATTGACAGTGTGTTGTATTATCTTCTTCATAATTTCTGTTGGTTAGTACCGCTGCGTACTTTTTCTGAATACACCCAATATAATTAATGTAGAATAGGTCCTTCTATTTCGCAAATTGTCTACCTCTTCCATTACTAGTTCATTTTGAGTATTTAGGATGTTGAAAAATGATCTAGATGAATCATAATTCGTGAAGAAAATGTTCTTCAAAAATTTAAAATCAAATGAACAAAAAATATTTTTTAAGCTATGACAGCTTGTATTAAGGTTTCTTAGTCCCAAGTCTATGTTCAGTGGGAAGGGAAATTTTGTCTTCCTACTAAAAAGGTATCTGAAACTCCTAACAACTTTAGTGTATTTTCAATTCGCGTATGTGATGAATTAAAGGCAAATTTCACATTGGACCGATCCTTGATTAAGTAAACCTAATGTGAAATTATGTAAAAAACGCTCCAACAGTACAGCAAACTTAATACCTTTTTAACGTTTTCACTAACTGCCCCGCATGCAGTTACACAATTGACTGCAAATAAGTATTTTCTCAGTGTTTGTACTCGCAGGACGAAGGGCGTTTGGCCTCGTACACATCTCAATTTGTCGTATCGTATTTCTACAAATCATTGTGTGATTTCATCAAACCGGCTTGCAACATCTGAATCGTTCCTCCGGGCGAGAGCAAACGAAAAGAAGAGCCCGGTCTCCAGAGGTCAGTGGTGGTGGTGGTGCCTACGGTGCCTCTGCGGTGCCCGGCTGGCCACGAGGCGGCACTGCGGCAGTGGGTGTGGATAAAACGCGTTAAACGCCCGCCGGAAGTCGGCCATTGGGTATTCCGGGCGCGAGGCGGCCCGGCGCGGCGGTCCGGGCCCCGGCGGTGGTGGTGGTGGCGGTGGCGGTGGCGCCATCCTTCCTTCCCCGCCCTTGCCCGCCTCCCGCGGAGGTCAGCGCCACCAACTTCATCATACTCGGCCCCACGCACGTAGGGGTGACTCGTATCTCGGTGGGCAGCGCTCTTGGAACCCTCCTTCCTCCGCAGGCCCGGATTCTCCTTCAAGAAGTAATACAATTCAGCAGTTTGTGGACATCTACTAAAGAGTTATTTAAAACGGCGGAATTCCAAAATCATTTACGTTCTTCGGATATAAAAAAATTGCTTCATTTGTCTTAACTCTTGTAATTTCCCTTATTTTTCTTCTTCACTACCATAATATTATTCGCTTTTTTGATTTCCTCGCCTTCTTCTTCTTCTTCTTCTTCTTCTTCTTCTTCATCTTCTACCTAGGATACGTTTCTCTTAGAACCTCATGTTCGGTTATTTCATCTTCTGCTCCTACGTTCTGATCTTCTTCTATCTTTTTTACCTTCCTTAACTTTATTTTCCCTTTATTTTTTCTTTGCAGTTTCTAATTTATCGTTTCACAATTTTCTCTTCGTATTATATATTTTCTTCTCGTCTTCATTATGATTTTTTCTCTCCTTAACCACATTTTCTTAAATTTGCGTTTCACGAATTTATCACCTCCTCGGTGAATATCGTGTGTTTCCTCGCCCGCTTTTACTTCTTCTTTTCGCCGGCCTGTCGCTGCGTCGTGGGCGCGAGAGCCCGAGAGGCCAACGGCTCAGGGGCGGCGCCCGCTCATTTGCGGGGGCTTCGCTTTTAAACACCTGCGAGCGGCGCTGAAAGGCCCTCGGAAGGCGCCGGGGAGCTTCTGAACACGACCGCGGAATTCGACGCCCTCGTCTGACGACCCCGACGGGAGGCCGTTCGCCCGGCGCCCGTGCCCACCCCACCCCTCCCCCGCCCGCCCCGCCCCGTCCCGCCCCCGCCACGCGCCCGCCAAGCGCCCACCCCGGGCCCCCGCGCCCGCCCTCGCCCCCGCCCCCGCGCCCCGCCCCCGCGCCCCTCCCCTCCCCTCCCCCGCCCCGCCCCGTGCACCGTAATCCCAACCCGGCCTCACCTCGCCCCACCCCACCCCCAGCCCCCGCCTCCCGCTCCTTCCCGGCTCCGTCCCCCGCCCCCGCCCCGCCCCCTGCCCCCGCCCCCGCCCCACCCCCGCTCCACCCCCGCTCCACCACCTCCCCCCCCGCTCCACCCGGCGAGCGAAGGGAGTAAACGCGTGCTGGAGCTGTAAGGAAATGGTAGTTTCCGCTCGTTGCCTCAAGTGGTATTAACATTCGCATACAGTCGGGGAAGGGGGCGGTCAACGATAGAACTCAACGTTTTTTACCTCTACCTTTGTTCACATAAGGCATTTCTACTTCATCGTTTTGGACTTGTGGTTATTGTAATCTCTTTATGAGAGTTTCATCTTTCAACTCGTATCGGAGATATTAAAAAATGCTAAACGGTCGCTATGCGTAACCGCTTCGTGGAAAGTGCAGCTTTCTCTTAGAGCCAGACCTGCTTATAATCACGTTGAGATCATATTTTAATATACGTCGACACAAACAGTTGTGTAATTTAAACAATGCACTGAGTGAACTGCTTCTAAAAACTTTGTATGTGACCACATATATATATTCCACGTCTTCTAAGTACATAAAATCCAGTCTTCCGCGTGTGTGTACGTGTATGTATATATATATATATATATATATATATATATATATATATATATATATATATATATATATATATATATAAGAAAGTCGTGTTAGTTACACTATTTATAACTCAAGAACGGCTGTACCCATTTGGCTGAAAATTGGTGAGCAGGAAGCTTAGAGCCAGGAGACGGACATAGTATACTGTTTATCCCGTTCGACAGCGTTCCTGTGTGAGAACGCACGTTTTTGCACGTTTTCGCATGTTTTCGCGTGATTTCGCACGTTTTCGCGTGATTTCGCGGGTTTTCGCACCTTTTCGAGGGTTTTCGCACGTTTTCATGCGTTATCGCACGTTTTCACGCGTTTTCGTATGTTTGGGCGGAACGGAGTTCTCTGTTAAGGTGCAACAGAGTTCAAGGTTTCGGGTCAAAGTTAACATATATATATATATATATATATATATATATATAATTTTCCTTGATTTACGGAAGAATGCGACGGAACGACGTTTCCGTGGCGATACAATTATACAATTCAAACTATTAATCAAATATGGCACTTAACTATATTACTTCCACGTATGCAATAAAATCACTAGTAAACTAATCGTGCTACAACAGCACACCTTTTTTTAATATTTACGAACTCTTCGCAAAATGTTTTCAGACTTAATATTTAGAAAACGCTTCAATTAACGCAATGGATTACTATTCGTATCAGTGCAATATTTTTTTATGTTGAGCTTGAAACATCTACAGTTTTCCAAAACAGATGTTTTGCTATAAACCAACATTTACTTCCTCGTATATTCGGAATAATACACAAAATGAAGATAATGTTATGTATTGCTGAGGAAAATAAATTATGACATTTCAACGGAAATACACATTTTCTGCTGCCCGGTCACCTAAAAAGTAACTTATTTTTTCCAAAATGTCAGTCGGTGTGTCTCTCAGGGTGTCTATCTGTCTGTCTATCTGTATGTCTTTCGTGTGCGCTACACTATTTGTAGGATTTTTCCCAAAATGAATATTCCATAAACGTTCTTCGGGTACGAAGCCTGCCAGTTTGAAACGTATTCTATGAACGGGTTTCCATTAAGCCTCGGGGAAAATTTCAAATATTTCTCAATTTTTTTTTCCTTAAATATTTTTGTAAGAATAGTCTAAAAGTAACTAATAAAGATGGCAAAAATCCGATTTTTACAGTTGCCCCTGAATTTTACAAAATTACCCAAGTTTGAATTTTTTCGAATTGTGCAGATTTGTACGGACTTTCACTTTATATCAAGACTCCTATTTTGATGTAGTGTTCTTAGTTTTTCTTTCAAAAATTACTTATGTCTATTTTTTATAATTTTCTCTTCGGTAATATTTACATTACGGGAGTTTTTAATATATTGTTGCATTTTTGGTTGCAAGGCCTGTATTTTTAGTGTCAAGAAAATGTCTGAAAACTACTAACACTTTATGTAACAAAACGTTAATTTATTTACAACGGCGTAAGCCTACCACAAACTCCTAGTTTGCTTAATTAACTCACATATTTAATTTGGATAATTTGATATACTATTTGAAAGGTTCTCGATTCAATGGTAAGCAAACACATTCATTTTTACTATGGGGATTTAAACTGTTTAATTTTAAAAACATTTGTTATAATACAAAAAACAGCTTTTATTAATATTAATTCAATGAAATAAGACAATAGTTTTAAAGTTTTTTTCGTATACAAGCGTTTTCTTTTTCATTATAATATCACTGTACAAGGTTACGAGAGTTCACCTGAATGTACTAAAGAACCTAATGAATACCAATACTAGAAAATGTTTCATAAGACTAGGTCTTGTGTGGTAAATTACGAATTAATTTTAAATTTTTTAAATTGTTCATGTCTCTACACATCCTGGAGATTTCTTGATTGCTTCAAACTTTACGCTAGAGAATTTTTTTTGTACAATATCTACATTTCTGATTTTCAAAGAGAACATTTATTGATGTCACCGCAGTGTCTTTGACGGACGTTCCTAGGGCTAGTCCCGTCGGCGGTAGGATTTTCAACACTAGCTACATAGATAGGTCGAATTCAGTCGCTGTCTGGAGGAGAATTCTTGCGGCCGGCTGCTCCGATCGATATTTTTTCAGTGGTTTCTCGATCAACGCCAGGTGACTGCTGGAGCAGTATCTAAATAATTGGGCAACGGGGAGCGCGCAATATTTTCTTCCTCTTGCTTGTCCTATCCTCACTCCTTGCTTACACACACTTACATTTACATGCATTACACTATTGAGCATGTTGGGAGACCACTCTGGTGCTTAGAGCTTGTCCCGGCTGAGGGCGGTGCCCTGCTGGTGGAAGATTCTGATTGGTTAGAGAAACCCCCACGTGTACGTCTTCGTTGGGTCTCGGCAGCCAACAGGAAAATATCCCCTCCACCTACCACGATAAAATCTGCACCACATTTACAGGGCTAATGATTTTAGCAGTTGACGCGCCCGGAAATGCTAATAAATCAATCAAATCCAATGCGCCCAGAAATGCGAATGAAACCAAGAAGTCTCAATTCATGTGATTGCTATATGTGGTTTCGTTAGATCCCAGGAACTGCCAAAACTCCAAAACAATGAAACAGTTTCGATTTTGTCTAAAAATGCAAGTATTTGGTTGCGTTATTCCGCTGTGTTACGGTGTATCTACATAGTTTCTGCTATATTATTGCGGAATTCGTGAAGATTGTTTTTGTTCAAATATTTAAAATATTGCAATATTATACGAGAGTATTTTATTTCTGGTTTTTGAGCAATGTGCGCGCTACTTTTTATAAAACCATTGTGTGTGGTTTTGTACAGCAGCACCCGTTCTCGTTGACAACATACTACACCTCAAATTAAATAAGCGCTTTGACTGCTGGAGGCCACTCTCTATGCACTCTTTCTTGTTGCTTTTATTTTCCTAATAGGTTTTAAAATTTCATATAATTTCGTTATTAAAATATTTTGTCTAGCTAGTATATTGTGTAAATAAATATTGGTTGGTTGGTTGGTTGATGATTACGGGCGCGTCAACAGCTTAGGTCATTAGTCCCGTAAGTGTTGTGCTTTTTTTTTCTCTCGGGAGATGACGGTGATCTCCCCCCGCTTGATGGCGAGATCCGGCGTCGACCTACCGTCGGCTAGCGGGGTTTCCCTCTAACCAGGACTCTCCCACCAGCGGGACACCGCCCCAGCCGGGACAAACTCTAAGCTCCCGACCAATCTCCTGGAATGTGTGGTAGTGTAGTGCGCGTTAGTGTAAGTGTGTGTGTGTGTGTGTGTGTGTGTGTGTGTGTGTGTGTGTGTGTGTGTAAGGGAAGAGAATAGGAAAAGGAAGAGGAAGGAAAGACCTAGCTAAAAAGCCAGTGTCGAAAATCTTGCCGCCGTCGGGACTCGAACCTAGGACCTCCCGGTCAGAGGCGCTGGTAAATAAAGAGTAACGCTTACATCCAATAAAGTGAAGAAAAAAGTTCCCGCAGCAAAATGGGTCGTAGCATAAGAAGAGCCCCGGAATGTTGACGGCACTTTCCCTTTCTTCTTGTTTGTGGGAGAGGAAGCGTTTCTCAATCCAGCCGCCGCTCCGCGTCGTTGCCCTAAGAGTCCTTTTGCGGCGCAAGGTAGTACGTGTAACTACGACACCGAAGGAGTCTTATTGAGACGGTCCGCCTTGAAGTTCTCTCACATTCACCCGTTGAAAGGGAAGACGTTAGGGTGGAAGTATAAAAGTACTCTTCACACTTGTGAGGCAACAGAGGTCGGTAGAAAAATGAAAGGAATGGACAGTAATACAAATTGGAGTTGTATAATGAATATTAAGTATGTATTTGTAAGTTGAGAGTACCCTTTATGTTGTAAATTATTATTAAAGTAAAAGTTTCTGGAGGAAAATGAGAGAGAATGTAACGTATAATTATTACTGGACTTTGAGTTGTTCAGAAGAAGCCCCGTTCAAGGCAGAGTTACTTACGTTTCAAAACATTTTCTGCAATCTTTTTGAGAACTAATTAACATATGATATTTAGTGATGTGTTAGAAGTGGGTTGAGGCAATGAACATTCCTGTATGTGAGTGAATAGACCAGATTGATGTCTTTATGACCGTGAATAAATGGCAATGGTAGATGTTATAAGTGGCACAACTGGCGATGAGAATAGTCAAATTCTTCGAATGACTGTTATTTGTTGAAAACTGATTTTTCTCTTGGCAATATCGTTGTTTGTAATCTGTCCTGTACTTGATTTTGTTAAATAATTCCAATAAAAATATAAGTAAATGGCTTTTAAAATTACATTCAAGTTAGACTTCCGTTCGAAATAATTACCCGTTGGTATTTTTCATTCCCAAACCCGAAACAGATTCGTAATTACCGCAAATATTATCTCTCCATTAAAGAAATTTATCGGTTAAAATGTATAAACTCCATTAATTTGTCCCATTTTAATTATTACATTTTCCCATGTAATCCGTAATTTTGTGTTCCAATTGGAGAGAGTTCGGTGTGATGATGAAAGCAAAAGAACGACTTCTCGTTATCATGTGTTTTAATGTCGAAACACAAGACAAACAAGCAACTATTTTCTCCATAATACACGTTTAGACAAAATAACTGTTAAACTCACTAAAAGATTGTTGGAAGTTAAAAGAAAATTATTCTAATAAATAGCGTGATGGGAATGTGGAAAACACCTTTACGTTCGAGAAATTTAAAGCATCCTTGATGGGATCAATTACTTTATGAAATTGCCTATTAAATAATTTATAATTAAGTTATTTATTAAGCTATTCATTTCAAATATTCGCGCAGAATGTTTGAGAATAAATATTGCAAATTTCAAGGCTGAGTATAGAGTCGAAAATGATTCCTTTTATTCCGTAAACATATAGTGGTAAATTGCTTCTGAGTTATGTACATTTGTACATTGACATTTCTCTGTGATTATTAGGCAACATTGTATAGTCAAAACTTTCGGCTGGTACGTGAAACTTTCTTGACTGTGTCAGAACGTTTCCTGCCGAGCATAAGCAGATACCTCGAAGTCAGGGGGAAATGTTTTTGGAAACTATGTTACATGAAAAGTTGCACTTGTTTCTTGACAAACAGTGACCATGCTCACCCGTCTATATGCCTTAGAAGTTTTGTAACATTTATACTGAGACATTTATTATCTGAGTAAATAGACACAGTAAGTAAACAAGGAATGTCTAACAGTTTTCTTATAACTATTAGTGTTTCAGAACACCTTAAACAAAACAAATTTTTTCGCACCTCTTGTGCATAAGGCGAGGCTCTGGGAGAACGTCGCTGCAATGGCGAAGGCGATGGCGTCGGCGCGTGATGGGGTGGCGAACGAGTGCAGCGAGGTGGAGGTGGGGGGGAGGGGCGTGCATCTGCATGGCGCGCACGTCGACCGCTGTTTGCGAGGCGGCCAGCCAGCCCGCCACCGGCCCCTCCCGCGCCACGCGTGAGCGGAATGCGCTCGCCGCCCCCACACGCACCGACACCTCTCCACCCCGCCTTCTCTACCGCTCCTCCCTTCTCTATCACGACTCACGGACACCTCCCTACCCCGCCGTTCACCTCTTGGTCGCTCCACCCCTTCCTTTCTCCACTCAGACACCTCTCCACCCCGCC